>BGNK01004494.1:0-30914 GCA_003297005.1 Symbiodinium sp. clade A Y106
CCCCCTCCCCCCCCCGCCATGGTCTATGGTGCAGGATGCCCCCTCCTGTGGGATGGAGTTTGGGTTCCCTGTTCCCCCTGTGGGGTGGTTGTGGGGGTTTTGGGGTTTTGGGTTTAGCTTAAGCTTTTGAGTTTTGGGTTAAGAGTTAAAAGGTATAAGAATTCGAGCGACAAGGGCTAAGGGAGGGTTCGGGGTGTAGGTTCGTTAGGGTTGACGGTTTATGTTCTACTTTAGGCTTATAGCCTGCATTCAGGCCGGCCGCCCCTCCAGCTGCAGCTCCAACGGCCCCGACCCCTCACCGCACACACTCGCAACCCCCCCGCCGCGGCCCCTACCATGACCATATCATTGGGGGGGGTGGCCGGGAACGCCAGACGCCTGACCGCATAGATGCAGCGTTTGGCTATATGCGGTGCTTGACTTCGCTTGCCCAACAGGAATGCTTAGGTTCAGACCCCATTTGTTCACCTGCTGGAGCTCAGCTGTATCGGATTCCTGCATGCCGCCTAAATCAACAGTGCTGCCCCACTGCCTGGGGCTTACCACTTGCAGCTTGTCGCTGACCGTGGCATGGCGAGGTGGATTGGAAGAACATGCCGGCCGCAAATGTGGAGCTCCACTTAAAGTTGCAGAGGATTCGTCTCTCGGTTATGCCTAGTTGTCAGTATTCTGACCCTGTACTCTTGCGGCTGCAGGCTACGGTCTGGACCACGTCCATGTCTTGTCAACGTGAGCACAGCACTTTGTGTGCTCTCAGACTGCTGCACAAACCTCCGTCACGTCTTTCGCGAAGCTCGCAGCTAAGGAGTGACACACGAGGACCTTGACATGCTAACCTTTGGAGACGGTAACGACGAGCCGGCGTGCCTGGGTTTCACTCCGGGACTTGACGGTCTCAGTCGCGACACACAGTATCTGTCCGCCTTCGGTGGTGATCTGGTAAAGTGTCTTACTGGCGAACTCCAGGCCGGATCTCGCCAAGTCGATATAGGCGCATTCGCAGACGACGTGCGTAACTGCTATCAAATCCTGTGGATTGGAGCTGCCGAGGTTCCTCTTCGACGTGCAGAACCGCATCTCCGCTGCACTCCTGAGCGCGTGGCGAATCGCGCTCATATCCCTCCCCGGTTAAGTCGAGTCACTGAGTCATGTCGAGGTCTTTTCAGTAGACGGCCCCTCTCCCTCTCCCGCTCTCCCGCTCTCTTTGTCTCTCTCTCTCTCTGCCCTCTCTCTCTCTCTCCACTCTTTCTCTTTCTCTCTCTCTCTATATATATACACCTGCATCGTAGGTTCGTCCTAGCCAGGCGGGAGGCAAAAAATATATATATATATACACATGTATAGGTGTGTATATAAAAATATGATCGCATATATCACCTTTTTTTTTATCTTGTAATGTACATATATATATATATTATCATTTCGCATTATAGTATATTATATCGTTGGTTGCGCATGCTTCCGGCAAGGATCTCGGGTCTGACCGGCGCCTCGATGATCACGTCTTGTCGGAGTCTTTGCCGTCCTGCGTCGAGATGCTCGAACATCGCTACATCACCCTTATGCCCGGGCAATGGCACAGCAGGCTTTTGCACAAGCCCAGGGCCTCCTAGCCGAGCGATGTGCTTGACGTTCACCCGGTGCGGATAGCATTTTCTGATGGTCGTCCAGTGTTGGGTAGCACGTCGTCAGCGATGAGCGCTTGTTGGTATGGTTTATTGTCGTCGTTATTCTTCTGGAGGCTGTTGTGACAGCATTGACATGATGTGCCTGCTCTTTTTTCTTCGCTCTCAGTTGTTTTTGTATCTTTGATGTTGTTGTGGGCTCGTGTGAACCCCATGAATAAATATCTTAATACATGAGCTGCATTCGCGAGTTCTGAACTTAGCATCGGGTACAAACGCCAATGATCTTCGGATTGTGCAGAGGTATTGAAACAACGCGAACGGTTGTGTCACTGACGTCCAAGATGCAGCCGCTCCAGCTGCTTGGTTGACAATGACTAAGGGTGTGTGAAGTGCCTTTGCTGCAGCTTGTGGCCAGCCATAATTCGATATAGCCACAGCCACAGCTTGAAAATCAAGCTCAGTTCCAGCCCGTATCCTCTGCTAGAGCCGCAGCGCTGAGAGTGTTTGCGGACAAAAATCAATCTCGGAAATCGCCTTGTGACCGAAGCGCTCGAGCCACGAAGCACGGCATTCATCCAGCATTCGGATGGGCATCAGTGCCATTGCACAAGCACAGCTTAGCATTGTTGCAGACAGTGACCATGATGTCCACTTCTAGCTGTGGGGCTGAACGGCCTGCGAAGGTGCGCAGTGCCACGGTGCCGCACCGGTTGGAGCCGTAAGGCAACTATAGGGATCCATTTTGAGAAATGCACATTCCTCAGTAAATCGGCGCCAGACCTGAGGTTTACCTTCAGGGACAGCTTCCTGAAGAGCTTGAAGATGCTCCAGTACGAGATCAAACAGACACAGCAGGACCTTGCCGTCGACCTGAAAGTAGAGACAAAGCCGACCAAGTTTGCTGATGCATGACTCAAAAGATCTGAAAGTCATAGTTTGCTGCTGTTTTGCGTGCGGTTTCTGCAATACCTGGACGGCTTGAACTTCCGCACTCCTGGGTTGTTGAGCATGCATCATGTTGGCGAATGGGTGGCACCTGAGCTTGCCATCAGCAGTCAAGCGCTTGACAGGGTAGCCGGCATATAGTTGTGCCGAGCCGTTTGAGTGTGACAATGGGTGATCCGTAGATTTTGAGTTCGTATAATTTTGCAGCGAGGGAAGCACCTTCCAAGCTTCAGATTCAACTAAGGACCTCAGCCCCACTGGCTCGGAGTTGGCACTGCAAAGGGTGGCCATCAGAAACAAGTCAAAGAGCGGCATACTCAAAGACACAGCTTCTGCGGCTGCGCCCTCTGACCCGTATGGCTCGAGCTATGAGCAGGCGAAGGCTCCGCTGCAGTTTGGGGAAAGTGCTCGGCGCAATTTGCAACTGGCTAAATGAATCTTGCCGAAACTCCGCAGTGGTCGCTTGCGAACGGCTGCTTCAATCGTTCCCAATGCCGCTAAGGCGGTGATGTCCCACATGTGCAAACGCGAGAATCTGCAATAGCTCTATTTTTGCAAGATCAGGGTGCAACACTCTACCAATTTCTGATTTCTGCAGTTTAACAGGACCAGAGTGCACGCGTAACGCCACACCACATTCAAAGGTGGTGTCATAATTTAGCAGTTTCAGCAGGCACTGAACTACTTGTTAATGCACTGCAGCTGTAAGACAGGTTTGCAGGCAGAAGTGCTGCGCGATTTAGCCATCAAGCAAGAGTTCTACTGCAACCGCAGGCAGGCAGTTCCCTGAGTCAGGCCTGGATGGAGAGCGAGGCCGGGCAGGAGATGCTCAGCAAAGCTCGCGAGAGAACTCCGAATGCCCTGGAGGTAGACCCTGGGCTTTGTACTTCTACCTGATTCTCTCGGTCTGTCTTCCTCTCTCTCTCTCTCTATCTTTGGTGCTGCGAAGCTAAGGGAACAACTCCTGTCCCACATTTCTCGGAGAGGGTACCCTGACCAATCCGCCCACCCATTGGAATCCCAGGATGTGGAGCTTTGCGCCCCGCGACTGCACTTCAAGGTGCGTGAGAAGGTGCCCGGACTCCCGAGGGATCCAGCTTCGACAGACGAAGCCGTTGCTCGGGTTTCGTTCCGTTCTTCAGGCAGAGACGCTGGGAAGCTTGCTCGGGTGTTTCGCGGAAGCTCCATGGAAGGCGTCAGTGGAAGTTTCTTTCGGCACGCTGAAGCTGAAGACCACCAGCGAAGACCCTGGGCTGAAATTGAGGCTCAGGCGTGGGGCAATGTCTTTGCGTTGACGGATCTTGCATCTCAAGCGCAGCAGCCTCAACGCAAGCCAATCCAAAACGATCGAGTGCCCGCCCAAAAAACTGAAGATTGTGATGTGGTGAAGCTTCCGAGGATCACGACATTGACGAGCTGGACAAGGTTGAGATCGAGATGACTTTACAAAATACTCAGCTGCCACCTGCTTATTTGTAATGCACTCCTGATGTTTCTGTCATCGGCCTTCTCTTCCGGGTTACATGCGTTGGCCATGCGAAAACGACCTTCGGCACCTTGCTTACCCGACCCTTTCTTGGAAGACGAGCCAAACATGGCAGAGATACATGTCCCGCCTGCTGTGATTGCACGGAGAGGCTGCCAAGGCCCACGCAAAGCACGCGCATTTTGGCCTTCAGAGCCAAGGTCTGTCCGAAATCGATCCGGGTCGGAGCATGTCATCCTGTCGTGGCTTGGCTCTACGTGAGCTGGATTGAGCGACCCCTACGTGAATCTCCTATGCAGGATGCACCCACTTTGCTATGCTCCGCTGTGCATGTCGAGCAGGCGACATTCTGACGTCAGTCTTGATGAAAGACTCGAAAACACATCATACAAGAGAATGAAGTCGCCAGAAAAGGCAACAGTACATTAGCAGACATACGACCCAAAACGGCAAGCCCAAACAATACAATGAGATTGAGTCCCCGAGCATTGCGTGGCTGTTGGACATACAGGTCGAAACCGTCACCGAAAATCGCTTGGCCCCACGAATGAGCGCAGAATAGTAAGATTCGGACGGTCGTATTCATCTGACGTAGCGTCTCTGCGTTCAACACCTGAGGCCTGTGATGCTTTCTACGACGTTGTTCTACTCGCCGAAGGTAGCACAAGTCTGCGTCCTTTTGGGCCCGGTGAAGATCAATGCCTCTCCTGTCGCTGGGCTGAGCTCATGACACGCAGTGGTTTCGGACTGAGGAGGTGGGCTTAGTGCAGAAGCCCGGCAGATCTTGCTGTCTTACTGCAGGTTATGTGACTTTGCGAGTTTGGTGCATGGATGCGAAGGATTCAGGGCTTGAGGTGTTTTTAGGGGAAGTTCAGAGCTCGAGGTAATGCTGCAGATCCTGGCCACCGTGCCGAAGGCCGGCTTGCAGTTGCAGACATTCCAGTTCACTGACTGCATATGTCCCGGTCAGCCGAGCTTTGGCGCGTACCGGCTGGTTTGAAGAGCATAGTCACTTCCTAATGGTGTAATTTGCAACAGTCCGCCAAGCATCATGATCTTGGCCGGCGGGTCTGGTATCAACTTTTACCCTTACACCTCAACCTGAGAGTCTGAACCTTGCCCGACTCGTCCAAGAATGAGAGGTTAAACCTACAACAGTGATTGACGAGTTTTGGGAAGCTGTAGCCTCTTGGAAGGTGCAGCTCCAACTGAACTTCGTTTAATCATGTACATGATTATCTCAGACCTTGCGAGGCAAGGTAACGCACCAGGCAATCAGCAGCATCACCGCCATCATGTGGAGGATAGTACAATATTTCCAGTGGCCGCAGGGCAACAGGAACCGTAGTGGAAAATCGCAAGCATTGTCGGATTCGACTGCTGGCGGGTATCCTTCTAAACCCTCGCAAACTTTGGTGACGTGGTCGCGTGGTGCCACATGTAATAGTAGTCAGTTGGCGTGTCAGCTCAGTCCGACCTTAGGAGAGAGAGAGAAAGGTGTGAGAAAGGTTGCTGTGAGATGACCCCATAATCTCGCCAGGAACCGACACGGACAAAGCAAGCCGGTCCACTGAGCTTCATCCATCCCATCTGGAGGTGCTGCAGGATGCCCTGGCTGATCCAGTCGATCCAGATGCACTGCAGGCTGCCTGGCGCTGTACACCCTAAGACTTTCGACGGATGGAACGTGTCGCTGGCGACTAGTGTGGTTCGAGGGAGTGCAATGCAGGCAGCCACCTACTCTTGTCATGTGCAGGCGACACAAGCCGATGAGGAAGCAACGCAGGCGGAGCAAGCTGTGTGCGAGCAGGTTGTAGGGTCTACATACATTGACGATGTTGCAAATGAATAAGTAACTAAGTACCCTTGCATGTAAAGCCAGTCAAGAGACATGGTTTGAAAAAGCATTGGCTTGCTTGTTCCTTGCAAGTGCGGAACTCTGTGACATTTTCTCACCGGCAATCCAGTAATCTCTTTAGCAGGTCAAGTCGACTCTCCAAGAAGCGCAGCTTGTCAAGCAACTCGGCTTGGCTCTGTGAACAGGGGTTATGGCCCAGACATGATCGGAGGCGCAGCAACAGAAAAGTCACCTGCTGAAAGGATGCAGGGCCTCGTGCAAGGCAGACCCTGCTCGACAATATTGCTTGTCTTGGTACGATTCCTATCATGCCCCTGAGAGTTACCATAAACGTAGCGGCTCAGCCAGGATCAACGGGAGGTCATGCGTTTGCGTGTTGATGTTCTGTTCTCGGACAAGACCCTGGAAGTCTTTCAGCCTTCGTACGGCCATCATGTCAATCATGTGCGCTTTCAGGATTGACAGCTACTCACTTGTTTCCACGTCCTTTTGTTCTCAACGAACCTCACCAGGTGGGAGGCAAAAAGGTAGAACAGCCACCATGTGGCTTTGCTCGCAGGGACTCAGCGAAGAGCGCGGTCGCGGTGTCCCAGCAGTCGATCAAGAAGTTGAAAGAAAAGACCGAGGCTTTTCAGATGTCGAGTTCAATTCACGTTTGCACTTGTCAGTTGAGATTACAGTACCGGTTACCGGCATTGACGGTTGTTCTCTGTGTTCTTGCGTTCTTATCTGTTTCCTGCTAGTGACTAACTTATTACTGTAGAGCGAGTTTTACCTTGTTGTTCAATGCGGCGTTGGCATACTGAGATTCACGTGTTATCGAGCAAAGTTATATTCCATGTCGACAGAATCGATCCCTTCACCGCTTCAGGATGCCTGTGAGCTTGTATCGATGCGACATTCGCCGGATAACCCGAGCCGACATGTCGGGTAGTTGCATAGCCTGAGTGAGCTTCGACATCAAGTCAAGCGGCCGTAAATCCCTTTCAAAGGCTTCAAGGGCTTCAACGGACTCTCAGAATTCGGTCCATGCCGTAGGCTTCAATCCACTTGCAATGACCTTGAGCTGCAGGCGGATGTTCGGTGGTATGTGGCGGCAGAAGTGTTTAGGTACGGAACTGGCGCGGATCACAAGCGAGCCGCTCCTGTTTTCAAAGGCGCAGGCAACACCGAAGCAGACCTGGCAGTTCGTTCTGGACATGGAGCACCTGGCCATTAACAGCATTCTGCAGAGAGGCTCTAGCTTGAAGCAGGCAAAGAACTTCAACCCTTTTCATGGGGCCTTAAGTGGTGAAGACGTGCGGCACGGACATTAATGTACATGGGCACATCTAGTATACGTACAACTGCATTGCGGACAGGCAATGTTCCATCTTGTGCCGATAAGACTCCCTGTGTTGATTTAATGAAGCCTGTGAAGGTACACATGGTGCTGGTGCGCACGACCAAGCCCCGTTCCGTCGGGTGTTGTAAACAAGACTCGGCATAGCCAAGGCACGTTGAGGTCGAACTCCGAAGTGACGCAGACCCAAATGCGCCTGTGCTTCGTGCTCTCCCTAGTTCAGCTGGGACATTGGGACTGTGACGAAGATATATCTCATCTCACACGTTGGTTGCTTTCAGAATCTCTGTTGCCTGGTCTGCCGCGCGAAGCTTTTGATGAAGCCTGCGGTGCTCCTGGACCCGGTCCCAAATGATTCCTGACATTTCCTGACATGTCTGTCTTTTGCAAATCCGACACTTGCACCCGTCACCTTGTGCAACAGCTTCAAGGTTCGAAAGGTCGCAACCATGCCAACGACGCAGCTGGGAGGTTTCCTCACATGCTGAGGTCTGAACGGTTGCCTGCAAGCGGTGGAAGTGCGAATGGAGGACGACAAGGCGCTGGCTTGGCTCCCGAGTGCGTCAAGACTGCAATCTGCAAGCCTTCGGATCGCCGCCGGAGGTGACCGTACCCTTAGAGACCTCAGTGATGGCGGATGGCGATGACCCTGCAGGCCAGCCGCCACATTCTTCCGCGCGAGTAAATCCTAATTTTATTCGCATCGGATCTTTCAGGAGGCTCGGTCGGCCCATCGATACTTGCCCTTCGCCATTAAGACTAGGCCCTAGGCAGCTGGACTGCTGATGACACTTTGGCCAAGATATTTTTTGCTACTAGTAACGCGTCTGCGGGATGCTTGGGGTCTTTAAGCTTGGTCTCGGAGCAGAAGGTAGCCAACAGCTGCGTGGCCCGATCAGAACCAAGACTAAGACTATTCCAGACTTCAGACTCTTTCTTGTGGCCCAGACTCTTGGGTGCATTTTCAGCAAGCGCGTTGAAGTTTCGGGGACGTCTTCCCACCCCGAAGCCTTACCCTATACTGTGCCAAGCATCTAAGTAAGGCCAAATTAACATGTCGCTGAGCCCCTACATGCCCCAAACCCCACCACACCACATCCCAGCAAAACCCCCAACCCAAAGCCGGCGAAGGCCTGGGCCAGAACTGCCAGAAGCGCAAACAAATGCTCCGCCTGAGCGTGGATGGCTACAACATGGAGGTTGCCGCCTTAGACCAAAAGGTACTAGCATGATCAGTTCTACGTGCTTTAATGTTGTTCCATCGCTTCGTGTGACTGCTGACTCCCGCCCATGTGTGTGTGTGTTCTCTGTGTGCGTACGTGTATCTGCTCTTTGGCTCAATTAGTTTGGTGCTCTGTCAGTTGCAGCAGAGTCTAGCGTGTACTATTCAAAAATAGGACTCAGCTAGGCAGAGCCAGCTGCACAAAGGGGCTGGCATGCACGCGTGAATGCACCTCTTACAACAAAGAATATTTCGATGGAGGCACCCTAATTTGCGTTTGTGCAGTAGTTTCTGATAGTCGTGTGTCAAGGCGGAGAAATTGGAACTTCGTCCTCTCCTTTCCTGCGAGGTGGGACGATTCGAGCCTGCCCTCGAGTCCTTCGAATTGGCTTGCCAAGTCACAAAGGAAGAGCTGACAGGCCGAGACCTGGGAGGAGTAGTATCTATGAGCTTGGTGTTCTGTCTCGGATGAACGGGGCGTGAGGTTACCGTGAGGTTGGGGTTACATCACGATTTCCGGGAGTTTTAGTGGCACATGGGCTCTGCAACTGCCTTCGCGTGCCGAGGTCTGCACGTTCATTTAATCGGGCGGAAGCCTCTGCTGGTCAATATCAACCCAGTATTCCTGCGTCGGCTCACGTGGTACGGCAAACGCGCCTTGACTGTGAGATGTCTTTTTGGGAACGGTTTGAATTATGAGCTGGCATCTTGGTTTCGATCTCAGTTTGGTGAACTGAATGGCGTTGCATGTTGCTAAGCATGCTAGGCAAACATCCAGTTTCACTGGGAGAGAGAAAGTGTGTCTCAACCTACGATGCTGTCGACGACGACGACTCAACGACAAGGACGACAATAAGAACAGGACGAACAGCAGCAGCAACAGGGCCAGCACCAGCGCAAGCAGCACCAGCAGCAGCACCAGCGCCAGCACCAGCACCAGCAGCAGCAGCAGCACCACCACCACTACCACCACCACTACTACCACAACCACAACCACAACCACCAGCAACAGCAGCGTCAATGGCCGCGAATGTCGCAAGTGGACCCAGCTAGTCTTGCAAGTGTAGTTCTAGCAACTGGATATGCGTTTGTACAAACCAGAAGCATCGTGACGGCTTTTCTGTCTTGGCTCAAGCATTCTAGATTGTGGCGAGCATGTTTGCCTTGAATGATGATGCTGGTGCATGCGCTGATGTTGATGCTTCGTGCGAGGCCCATCATGGATGTACGGCGTACACAGTGCCCATATGGCAGACTTGCAAGGAACAGGCTTCCATGCCACCAAGACCTGCAGAGTAGTGGACAAAAGCACCAACATAAAGGAACAGTGCAAGAGCTGGTAGGACCCATAAGCACCCGAGAAGTCCTAGGTTCATCACTCTTTGGATCGCTGAGTAAACTCAGAACCAAGGTTTGGCTGACTCTCTGGTTCCCATGCCCGAGAACCCTGGACCGACTCCAGTGCGCTACGCCTTGCTGAACTTGACACCAGTGAAGATGAGGCCAGGAGATCTAAGGCTTTAAGATGCTTTAAGGGAAAAACATTTAAGGTGATATATTGACGGGAATTTGATTTTCTGCAGTTTGAATGCCCAAGGGGTTGCAGAGGCAGGGCCCTTTGTAGCACTTCGCAGGTGGGAAGTTTCCAACGGGAGGGCATAGCAAAGAAGCCACGGAGCTCAGGCTACGGATGAGGCTGGCGAGTGGCGAGGTGGACTCTTGGCAGAATCAGAGACTTGCAAAGAACACGTGTCACTTGAGCTGTGGTGCCGTGGCCGTCAAGCCAGTGCTTTTGATGTGGGCTTTGTTCGAGATGCTCGGTCCCGCCCCGCTTCGGATAAAGGGTATTCTATGAATGCCATGAACCTGGAAGTCACCGCAAAGATAATGCGCCAGCGTCGTATCATACTCGCCGACTACATGTATACGGAACAGGAGCTCCTGCAGCTTTGGTGAGCATTCTTGCGCTGGAGAGGCTTTCATGGATGTGGCTCCTACTGGTGATGCCTGGAGATCGCTGGACCATCTGGATGTGGCCTTTCCCCCGCTGATCCACATTTCCGCTCTTGAGCTCGCAGATTTGAGGGGCCCCACCGCAGCCCGGGAAGCTTGGTAGTAGGCAGCTCGTGTGTGCACAGGTCTGCGAAGCAGATCCCAAGCTAAAGTTTGTAGCTTTCAAGCATTCCTGCTCTGTGGCCTGCATGACCGAGGTCGCAGCTCCTGGGCCAGCCCTTAGGAATGCGGCGACTGCAAGCCATGCCGCAACTCGATTCTGATTCCACGGGTTCAAACTGCAGAGCCGTCGTTTTGTATCTATGACACTTCTTTCAGGGTTGCACTGGCTCGATGTAGGAAGGCATCACAGGTCATGACCCATGCAGACTGTGCAGACTGGAGTCGGCGCAGGTCTTGTTGAGAAGAAGACAGCAGTTGTGCTTAGAACATGGGGCGAACAACGGTATGCAGCTCCGGCACAATGTCAGTCCATCCATCACCGAATGTCAGCCCGCCGAAGACCTCGTTAGAAACAGTCTTAAAGTGATACAACACTCCGCCCGATAAAGTCCGGCTGCGTGCAACAGCAGGCAGCCCCTTTCGAGTTGTCAAAGCGTGCTTTCCACCTTGAGCACCTTGAGTCTCGTAAACCTCCCAACCCCTATGCCTCCTTATGCCTCCTTCCCAGACGGTCGATCTTGGTCTGCTCAATTCCGCGAGGCACTGGGAGGGGCGTGTGTGAATTGGGTGACGAAGCCCAGCTTACCACTGTTCATTTTGAAGTTTTACGGTTTGGTCTTGCAGGTGGAGAATGATATGCAACAAGATTTTGTCTACGATCCCCGAAAACGGACAACGTAATCCCTTGCCAGTGGCATACACGCAGCCTTTCTTGCTCCCTGTCAATTGCTCGCGTACTCACTTGCCATACAATCCATGCAGGCTTCCGTTTGTGCATGCACTGAGATGCACGTACAAGCTTTAATCGTGCATCTCTCTCTCCCCCTCCCCCGCTCTCTATAGCATGTTTGACACAGGATCCCTAACACGCCGTATGTGGTTCAGCTGCTTCGACCGAGCGTGGAGGGTGCCCTGATTCTGATCTCTACGCTCCCTGGACGAAGTTGTCACAGAATCTTCGACCTTGGTTATGCAAAGACGGAGAAAGAAATAAAGCACAATTCGACAGCATCTTGGGCAATATACTTTTCTTGATCTTATCACTGGCGCGCCTGCTGATTAAGTTGAATGCAAGGGTTAAGGGCAGCTGGTCGAGGGAAAGGACGGAAGTCACGTAATAATTCAACGTCCCAAACCACGGCACACCGAGGCCGGTCCGTATCTTCAACGACACAACAGTTAATCTGGGGCTGCGCTTCGGCAGTCAGCATGCGCTCCTTGGCCACGTAAAGTCAGAGGCAGCCTTACTATCTAGGAATCTAGGGGTCCAGACACGATGATACCGCCTTTGGCAATGCACGGTTCTTATCGCGTCTCGTCCAGGCTGTGGACGAGCTGCGCTGAGAGGAAGTTGCTGTTCGATCAGCTGCTTCAAGATCGTGATCAACAGATGAAGGAAATTGCACACCCAGGCTCGTGCGGTGTACGCCATGGGTGCTTGTCAGGAGGCTAAATGTCTAAACTCAACTGCTGGCGCCACGACACTGAATGATTAGTAGGCGACCAACATTGATGGGGGCAGCTTCAAAATACAATCTGAGCAGTCTTGGAAGCCGTGTACACTGTACCCATAAGCGGACAGGTGCTGTTCCCTCCTGGCTGATGCCGCGCGGCTTCGTGAGCGCACCCCTAGAGCCGCCTACGAAGCCGGAGAGTGAGTCGGAGGATTCGGACGAAGACGAGCTCAGAGAAGAGGCCTGTGCGCTGGGCACTGCGGGCTTCTGTCAGTCGCGTTGGCCTTGAGCAGTGGCTTCCGACTGCACACCTTCTTCCCCCTGCCCTGTAACATCTATAGCGTATTACTTCGTTTGCGAGTTGCGAGGACATGAATTGGGAGATGCGCCTGTCTTCGGGTTCGAGCGTGTGGAAGAGGGCCAAGTTGACGCCACTCGGCTTTGAAGGAGTCCTTTTCGATCTGGGCATCCCGACCGGCCTAACGTAGCTCCCGACCGCGGGCTGCAGATCAGAGCGAATGTGTTTTGAAGGGCGAGTCTGCGGACAGGGCAGGCTGCCCAAAACTGTTGGCTAGGCATGCTTGCAAGTTCTCCAGCATCCAGCTCGGGCACCTTGCCTGCAATTCATCTGGCTCTGCTCGTGACCGAGTGTCTGCGGTTTTGGGCTTCGGCTTTCTGGTTCTTGCCTTGCCGTTCGGTCTCTTCCTTGGAGCTCCTGAGAATACTGCTTGCAGAAACACAGTGCCCTCGCGTTTCTGGTTTGTGTTCGTTGTGACTACTACTATAGCATCAGCCACTGCTGTTTGCATACCCAAACTGCAAACTAGCACATGCCTGATTGATGTGATGCGCAGAACACACCCCTGCCGTACTCGGAAGTCTGAAGACCTGCTGGGCTCACCTCGGCCCAAGAGCATGTAGCCCCAGAAACCAGAATTGCCGAGGTCCGAAAGCGAGAAATTTTCTGTCCTCGCTGTGTGCGACTACGAAGTCTCGGCCCCCCCAGCTGCAGTGATCCTTGGTCAGGCACTACTGTAACCATTTCACCGATGGTCATTAGCTATGTGTCGCGCGATGACATTGCACAGTCAGTGGTAGCATGAGCTGAACAGCAATTTGGCAACGGTGGATGGAGCTGGAAGCAGCACTGCCACCGATAGGAAGCTGTCATGCAAGAAGACGGGCATCATCATGTATCATCATGGTGCGGATAGAGACGGGGAAAGGCCGGAAGATGCTCAAGGCTGTCTTTGCGTGGAAATTGGCAGCGGGATTATAGCAAGGCAAGCACGGGTGATACCAGCAGCTACGAAAGTTGCAGCACAAACGACGAGAACAAACAACGAATGATATGTACAAACATGCTGAAGAAGAGCAGTTTTCGCCCCTGCAGGGCTAAACATTACACGATCCGGCATCCAGGATGGTGGAACGATAACAATCAGCAAGGAGATCCACGAAGCCGAAGTTCACAAGAATGAAAGCAAGTTGGGATCACAGTCGGGTCTAATTAGCCCTCCGATGTGAAGCGAGCTCGATTTTCGGAAATCTCGAAGGAATATGCTCAATGTGCGGCTCTTGCCCCCTCTGCAGCTGGTGTCTTGCATGCCCTGCGACTTGCCGGCATCCCGGGTATCCGAAGCGGTGCATTATGCTCTGCATGTGCTGGCTCCGAGCTGAGTAGCCCGACATTCGGCACCACATCAAATAGTGATGTGAGTGCAGAAGCGAGGCCAAAGCCATACTGGGTTCTGAAATCCGCATTGCAATGTCCTCAGGTGATGTGGAAGTCTCTTATGCGCTCCAGTCGCCATGGGAGAAGACAGACAAGAATCACGAGGCGATCACGCGACTCCTTGAGCAGACAGGACCTTGCTCCCAGTCTCTGTCACTTCGGACGCTTCCGGGTTCATCAGTCCAGCATCGACAAGTTGAATCAGGCGACAGGCTTGGTCGTGTCCATTGATACTGTAGTTGTAAGGGCGAGGCTGAAAGTTGTCAGGAGGTGTTCTGAGGGCCTCGTAGTGAGACTTTCTCGTCTGGAGTGCTTGGCAGTGCCGTCAACACTGTCGACTAACTGAGGAGCAGATTTGTGGTCTTCACGATAGACGCGGTACTGTGCTGTAGTGGCTGGAAGTGTACCAGGATTTAAACGACTTCCACTAACTCGTACCGAGCGTTTTGCCCCAAATCTGCTGTTACCTTCAGCCCAGGCCCGGGGAAAGATAGAAAGAATGACACAGCCGGCCAGGAACAATGCCCATTTATGACGTGGATTTCCCCGGTACAGTGTACATCCGAGCCCGTCTGTTGCCACATGGTGAATGGTCGACCTGGGCAGAACTGCTTCTCGAGGATGAGGCCAGGGCAACTGTTCTGCCTATGCCTGCACTAACAGACCCGTTGCTGTGCAGTATGGCCCTTGCTTATACCTACGGTATACGTTATGGGAGGGAATGTTGACTTTCCAACTGCAGCTCAACATTAGCGGGCCACCTCGCCAAGTACATACAACCCGCAACCTGCCGGCATCACACCAAGACCTTGAAAAGTTCTGCTCTGTCTCTCACACACAACATCACACAACGGTCACAGTAGTCATCGAACCTGCGACCATTTTGTGGTTGTTTTCGGCTGCTTGGCTTAGCGCCTGGCCCCGCCTGCTACGCCCGCCTGGCCTGCGGTGGGAGGACATCGGGGAGGAGGATCGGCTCCTGAGCCGCCTCGAGGGAGAGATGACGGTGGAGTCCGAGCATCACGCGGACTTCACGATGTCCATCCTGGATAAGGGCAATGGCAAGGCCCATTGTGCAAGTTTGCTCGTTGCATCGGACTCCGAAAAGGGCCCATCTAGATCAGAGTCTTGAAAATTATTGTATGCTTTGATGTGTGCACGCACTAAATAATTGACACTGTGGCACAGCGACACGGGTGTATTAGTTGCATAACCTTGGGCAACAAACCCCTAAACGAGACGTAAGTGCCTGCAAGGTGATGCTGTGCTGCCAGACGTGGCTGATTGACAGGCCGTGACTGGGGCCTAGACGCGTCATGATGATGCCCCATGAGAGTCGGGGCCATGCTGCAAAGTGTCAGAGGACGGTGGTGGTGACTGCAGTTTTGGCGACTGACTGTGGCAGGTGTCACTTGGATATGAGTGTCACAGCTGAGAAGAAGCCTTTGGTGGATGCTGGAGAGGGCCTCCACTTGTGTGGATCACTTGCTGGAAGCTCAGATTGTTTTTCTGCCGTCGTTTGGGGGTGGGGGCTTGGCCTCACGATCTATCCAGGAGTAGTAGACCCCCCAGTTTTCATTTCCACATCCTTTCGTGTCTGAGAAAGTACTCTGACAGGGAACGAAGTACTGCTTGGAGCGGGACGGCAAGTTTGGCCCAAATTTCACACTTCCGGCAGGCGGGTTGTTCGAATAAGGCAGTACTTCAACGTTTTTGCCAACACTTGTTGTAGGTGCGAAGTCCATTCTGTGCTGCGATACTTATAGCAGGCATTTCAGACTGGACCGTGACATCTGCGTCGCTTGGATGCATTCCCTTCGGAGATGTGTGTGGGCACATTGAATTTCAGCAGTGATGGTTCAGCGTCGGCATGCTCCGCAACTCCAAGGCCGACAGGGCGAATGATGTGCATTCGTTCGGCAGCGCTTGAAGGGCAGGAGGCCCGTGGCCCGCGAGCAGCGGTTAGTCACTGAACATTTTGTCGGGAAAGCCTTATTCTACTGCGCACAGAGACCTCCCGAAGGACGTCAAGAGAAAGGATCTTTCCATCCTAGTGCGAGAATCAAGTGAAGTTTCAAGCCAGAACGCTTTGAGGACAACTTGGTCCGAGTTCTCGAGCTGCTGCCGCGTTACGTGGTGGTGAACGAGTTGCCCTTCGAGGTGGAGTTCAGGCCGGATCCTCTGAGCTCACATCGCATGCAACGGATCTACGCGGTAGTGGTAGCTTGCATACCGCTTGCATGGTGGAGACAGCCTGCTCACGCCGACTCCTCTGCTTGACCAAGCGTTGAAGTGATTCGGCTGCCTGACCTGGAATGTCGCCCTGTGTCTCAGGGCCGGCACATTCGACGCAGGGGACCCAGCTTGCCAGATGTGAAGCTTGCAGGTCTCATATCCTTCGCAGAAACCGGCAAGGAAGGAATTCAGCTGAGGGCTGATAATTAGCTCGCCTTCGCTGGCCTTCCGTGAGTTCGCACCAATACTGCAGCCACACGCAGTTATTCGGTGCTTCCCTTTCAAGGCGTTCCTCGAGGACCCGCAAGAAACGTGTTCACCGGCAAGGGCTGTGCCGTCAAACCGCCCATCAAACAAACTATGTCAGGAGTGAACAAGTTCTGAGCATAGCTTCGGGTTTCCAGGTCGGGAGGCTGCGAGGTTCGGTAGCTAGGCAGCTAGACGGGTGGTACTGAGAGCTTGTGCCGGCATACGCTCGTACTCCTTGGCTGGGAGTCTCAGGTCATTGTGGATGCTTGCAAGACCATCATGCCTCGGTTCACGGTGGAAAGCCTGCAGTTCCGCGTCAGAGAAAGGACCTTGGAGATTGCGGTCTGCCTGTGCTCGAATACCTTCGCAACGGTTGAGTATTTGGTTGTACCTGTTACGGAGTTACGGACATGATGGTGTTGTCTGCTCCTCTTCTTCCTTGGCAAGACTCGTTATGATCTTGCCATGTCCCGTGGTCTCTCCACTCCAAGATGGGCTGCGCACTCGCGCAAGAGGGGGAAGACCTCCCCTCTAGTCCTGCAGAACGAAAGAGCGAGGGAGTGAGTGAGAGACAGAGAGAGAGAGAGAGATTCGGAGAGTGTCTCAGGTGGACATGCTTTTTTATCCGAGTGCAAGCACTGCTGTGCTAGGACATCGACCTGGTCCTCAGAGATTCCTGTGACGGAGAACTCCGCAGGCACATCTGTGTGGGAGTTGGGCAGGAAGCTGCCTTGCATCTAGCTTCTTCTAGGGCGAGATTTAAGCTTTGCGCTTGTAGGGAGGCAGTCCTCGTAGGGCCCCGTGGGCGCAAGCACCGGTGATTCCTTGTGGTTTCATAGACCCATGGATGATAGACTTCAGTTGCCATCTCGAGGCTGCTATAGCATCTTGCTTGGAGAAGAGTGTTACATCGTGGAGATCCGGTCAGACCATGGTGTCATGTACTTCATCGTCCGGGAGGGCAGAATCTCGGTGATGCCAACATCACACCTTTTCCTGCTGTTCTACTGTAGTACCGCAAAGATCGCTACAGTCCCGATCGAATTTCGATTGCAGGTAGAAGACATCCGAAGCTACCAAATCCGAGGCATGTTCCGACTCTCGAACAGCATTCCTCGTCAAGTTTGCGAGATTCACGTGCGCAACATGATCTTCCGCGCCCACCCTGGCGAAGCTTGTTTCTTCGCTTGGCTGGACCCTTGATGCAGGGATTCTCAATGGCAGCTTTGGCAGGATGCAGTTGGATAGACGACAGTGATGTCCCGGCGTGACCGGAGTCACTCTGGGCTGGGCTCCACTTGCGCATGCTCACGATCGGAACCACTTCGGTCTCCAATACAGTTGCAATACCACGACTGTTGACATTTTCCCGCAGGATCCGTTTGACAAGGACAAGGAGCTCGAAGTGACATCCTCAGTTGTTGGCAGTCTTGGGCCGCTACTTTTTTATTTGCTACATGCGGGTAGCCTCAGGTAGATGCAACCAGGTTGGTCGCACTTGAACCTTGCTGTTGGAATGCAAGTGCCGAGTCGCACCGCACGAAGAAGAACTAGGGATTTATCGGTTGAGGCCGGCCGTGAGTAGTTCAACACTTCCCCGACAAAATTGCCACGATTCGTCGTGTCGTGGTGCATTGCCGAGGTGGCGGCGAACATCGGGTTTGGGAGTTGGCTAAAGTCCTAGTTTACAAGACTTATGCATGGCAAGTCTGTCTCGTTCACGGCATCACTTTGGAAGGCACGCGGGCCCAACTGCCATAGTTGTGAGACCAAGTCTCGGAATCACGCGAGACTCACTTGAGGTGGAACTGGTTATCGGGGACGATGACTTCAAGGTGCGGCGACTGGCAACTTCAACATTGAACCCAGCCAAAAAAGTCTTGCATAACAGATTGGCACACTGCCGAACCAGTGTTCATTTCCAGCCTAGCCTGCTCGGAAATGCCACTGGCTGCTTTTGAAATCCAAGCTTGACTTTGATTGTGCCGTTTTTCGGGTTTAGAATGTTTCGCGGGGCAACAGTTAAATTGCCATTTACTCAGTGAGCCGTCCGGCAAGACTTGGCCAATGACAACGAGTCCAGTATTTTATCCATGCTTTTAGGGCCCGAGTGAGGTCAACAGATCGCTGGTTGCAAATGTCAAAAATGTCCGAACAGAGTGCAGAAGATGTGTTCGCAGATGCAAAGTCGAGGGATCTTTGGCAAGGACGCTCTTTTTCTCCTGCCCTCTTGAAGCGGAGAGTTGCACGTTTGGCATCTCCTGGTCCGACCATGCTCCCGTCCACCTGCAGAGAGAGCCGTGACGTACCAAACACGCAACTAGAAAGCAGGATTCGAGGATAAAGAGCACGAACAGCACGAGGAAGAAGCGGGCAACTTCAAACAGCATGCGAAGCATCGTCGCTACCTAAAGTAGCAACCGTCGTAGTAGCACCCCGTGCATCTGCCCCACACTCATCAAGCCCTACGCATGCATGTTCAATTTCAGGTGGATCCTCGAACAGCTTACCGGAAGAAGCTCCGCGGTGGCCTGGAGCTTTACAGCGACTCGGAGGCTTACAGTTGCTTAAAGTAGCGAGTCAGCCTTGTCTACTGCGAGTCGTGGGTATGACTACTGTATGAGTATGATGATGATAAATACTCATGGTTGTGGGAAACATGTTTATCGTGATTCTTCTTGGTAGAGGTCTAGTAACAGTAGTAGTAGTAGCAGTAGTAGTAGTAGTAGTACTTGTACTTGTACTTGTACTTGTACTTGTACTTGTACGAGTACGAGTACGAGTACGAGTACGAGTACGAGTACGAGTACTAGTACTAGTACTAGTACTAGTACTAGTAGTAGCAGTACTACTACTACTACTACTAGGACTAGGACTAGGACTAGGACTAGGACTAGGACTAGTACTAGTACTACTAGCAGTAGTAGTAGTAGTAGTAGTAGTTCAGACTCGCAGCCTCGCCAAGCAGCTGCATGTTTTGGTGGCAAAACCCAGCAGTGGACATGGCCCACGGCAGATACAAGACCCGGCAGCAGCATCAGGACCAGTGGTGAGAGTTTGAAGGCTGTTTGTGCTTTCTGTTTGTTCTGCAATTGTTGTGTAGCTGTGCGAGTAGACAGCCGCAGAGCGCAAAGGCACTTTCGACAAAGACCATACGAACTTGGAAGTGAGGATGCGCAGCGAGACGCGACTCGGTTCTTGAACATAAGTGCCACAGCACCAGCCTGGATCCGGGTAGCCTTTCCACTATAGAACATGTCTGGAGTCTCCTCAGTCCGTCCATGCACGGCCAGAGCCGGCGCCCGCCGAACTCGGTCAGATGAAGTATCCAGACTACAAACAGGACAATGTTTTCAACCATCTAGTGTGTGTGCTTGAGGCTTTAAATGCACTCGGAGAAGCAATTACGCCAGATCAGTGAGTCAGACCCGACCACCGCAAGGGAGAGTACAGCGAAGACTGTGCTGGATGTGATTCTGCCACGGATTGGCGTGTCATTGGTCGGCCGGGTGCAGAGCAGGCTTGGACTGCCGTTGTCCTGTTGCGTTGCTACACCATGTGTGTCAATACGCTTACTTGGCGGTGCATTCACTTGCATTTGGTTTTGAGTTCGGGAGGGGGTGGTTAAGTATTACGGGGCTCGTCAGGATTTGAGGCCAACGTAGCTTCGGGGGCGAGGGTATTGAAATTTTCGATGCGCGCGCTAGAAATCCCACTGTAAACCATCCTCCAGTCAGGCACCTGGTCCCACAATTTGTTTTCCACAAGTATTTCACACTTTTCAGCACCATCTACTACTATTGCTAAAGACTAGTGCTAATTACTTCTTTTGCCCACATCATCTTTTCGGGTGCTTCAGGGCCCTGCTGCAAATCACAGTCTCAAATGCTGCAGTTCTGCCGCTGGAGACACTTGCCTAGTGGTGACCATGTTATAACTTCAGGTATCGAGCCAGCGACAGGAGATAACCTGCAGGCCGCAAGGGAGACTAACGGCCTAAGAGTTCTTGGTGCTAACTAGTGCTCCAAGGCTTCTCGCATGGCAACCTTGAGTGCAAGTTGAATAGTCAGTAAGCCCCGCGTCTGGCTCAGTACTGCGACCGAAAGTATGCCCCACTTCCTTGCAGGGTCACGTGTGCCGAGCTGGTCTACATGGAAATGGCGCTGCTGCACCTCGCAGCCGAGGGCTTTTGTCAATAAGCTTTTGTTGTCTGAAGACCACTTATGATTTCTTCTGCTTTTTCCTGCGGATGGGGCTGAGATTTTCATCTGAGAGTATTGCCAAGCCAGTTCTTTTGCGCTCCGGCCGGAGACTGGCCAGCAGAAGGGCCTGCCTGGCTGTAACGCGTGATAAGTTGGTGAGGGGTAGTTGCTGCGAGGCAGTCGAACCTTCTGTGAGCAACGTTAAGCGGAGAGGCCTTGTCGTTGCACACCGGCATGTGCCTGTCTTGCAAGGTCCATCTCAGCTGTCATGAATCCAAAGGAGGACACGCAGACCCTCAACATCTCGCTTGGTGATGTGCGACTTGGCTTGCTACGGCAGCATGTCAACGGCTGGTTGCCGGAGTCCTCCGGTCCATTTGCACTCGACAGACTCTCTTCAGGTGTACAGAAATCGTTAGGACTGAAAGCTACCTGAAGGATACAGCATGGTACCAGCCTGCCAAACCGCTTCGAAAGGCATGCCGCCACTGTTCTCGGCATAAGCATGAGACATACGTAGAATCATAAGTACACTATGAGCGCAATATCCAAAGCCATGTCACCGTTGCTGTCATTGTGGGGTGGCGTCGCTTTTCCGTGTTATTTCTTCTCTTGCTGCCAGGCAGGTGGATTATCAGATGCCCGAGGACAAGGAGTGACGGACCAGAGGGCTGAAGTACGTCGCAAGGCATCCTCAGGGTTTAGCTCCGAGTCCCGATTGTGGCAAGGACCAGCATGCTGTGATCCTCGGGAACGCAGGGGTCTCGGGTCACCACCTCGCCACCTGGCACAACTAGTTCGCCCACTCTAGGCGCCCAAAGCAGCTCGCCGCATGTCTGCCTTGCAGGGCGGCCGGGACCGTTGTCCTGGAGGTTTTCAGGCTGTCTCCCGACAAACTGGCCAGCTACTGAACAAGTAGCCCCCCAAACATGTCTCACTAAGTCGTGGGTAATGTCTAGGTATTGAAACCACTTCCAGAACTGCTACTACCACCACCACCACACACCGACGATGACTTTTACTACTGCTGCTGCTGCTGCTTCTACTACTACTAGTACCACTACTACTACTACTACTACTACTACTACTACTCCTGCTGCTACTGCTGCTACTGCTACTACTACTGAGTTACTACTGCTGCCACTACTACTGCTGCTGCTGCTGCAAACGGATCGACTTCGTAATTGCAAAATTGCAGTCATGGTTCAGCTTGGCCAGATATAAGGCCCACGAACATTCCGGCCCGGGATTGAGACTATATGGGGTCCAACACTCAGGTCCGGCCCGTACTACAACTACATCTGGAACGTGGGCAGAGTTCCTCCTCCGACATCCACCTGTCCCTTTGCTGGCTTATATAGTAGGGGAACCGAATGAGAACATGCAGTGGGGAGACGGTTCCGGGCGACAGAAATCGTGCGTTTGACGCCAATCTTGCTGTAGCATGTTTCCAGACTGTTGCTTCTGCCTTGGTGTAGATATGGGGTTTCACCAAGCGAGTATTCGTTTTTTTTTTGACTTGTCGTATGTCGCCTCATGCAACGTCATGTGCTTGTAGATAGTAGGCGAATCCTCGCCTGAGTAGCTTGAGCGCGAGTGCCAGAAAGATAGTAGGAAAAAGGCTTTCAGCTGCCAACACTCACACATGCCATCACCATTTCTGCGCAGCAGGTGCAAACTCGTGGCACGTCTCGATCACCTGGAGGCGCAGCTCTTGGGGGAACGGTTTTCAGGGCTTTGGCTGAGAAGATGGTATGAAGAGTCATTGGCCAACAAGTGTTGACAATGAGGGCCAAAGCTTCGAGTCGCGATGCCGAGGGATTCCGGCTATGAGCAAAACAACTTCAACAGGGGTACATCTACAGTATCTTAGGCCAGCAACCGCCATAATCACCTGTATTCGATACTGTATAGCTTTGCCGCACGGTTTTTGTTGTCAGCCCTGCGCAGAGACAAAGCTGCGAGCCTCCCCGCTCGGCCTTTGGAGCTGAGCGGTGAGGTCATCTGTCGGTATGTCTGTTGGTGCAGTCAGATGTGCAGGCAAATTGCCGTATGCATGTGGGGCCGCGTGCCCGTCTCTCTGCCCGCAGACCGACTTGGTGATAGGGTTTCACATTCAGGTATACCTGAATGCTACACAAGTTGCACATACTTCTGATGTTTTTTGCACTATGCCACTATGCGGGCTATGTGTCAATTCTGAGATCTGCAAAGTGACAGCTTTGTCGGTCGTGTTGTTTAAAGCGCAGATGGTGATCATCATGATGATGGGGCATGACCATGAGGGTATTGGTGTTGCTGATGCTTGTCGGTGATGGTTTTTGCCATCAATATGTTCGGGGTGATCTTCAGTTCCCAGGATGATGACCATCATGATGCTCGATAATGGGCTTCCACAGGTCTCTGTCAGCGATTCGCTCATTACGGCCATGGGTGACTTCATGGCCCCTCGTCAACCCGAAACGTTCAGAGCGCTGAGGTTCTCTGGGTTCTGCATTTCAGGATGCCTAGTTTGGGTGCCGGGTGCGTTTGCAAGCAGCAGCTTCAAGTCGACTGTCCGACTTGAGCGATCAGGACCACTTGGGCTACCAAGAACACACGGCAACCAGAGTAGAGATGCGGCAAGCCTCTATGCTCATGTGTAAATGTATCTGTATATGTAATTAATTATGTGTATTTGTTTTGTATGTATATGTGCGTATACATACACACATACACAAACATGCGCAAGCAACATCTGCAGGTCTATCTGGCATGTATCCTGCAGATAAATGTTTTTCGGAAGCAAGTACAGTTGCAAGTCCGTTTATCACCAGACAGACACGCAGCGAAACCATCGGCAGCCCACAGGTGGGTTGCTAATTGGAAGTTTCGAGTCAGATCGGGCCGGGCAAGCTCATAAGCTCCGATGGAAAAAGTGAGGTTTTCTACAGATCTTGAAAAGCGTGTATTGACCTTTGATGCCTGTAAAGACGTGTTGTGGTTGACGCTTGGGAGGAGCGCTTGCAGCCCAGCATCACCAACATGACTGCGGCGCCTTAGCTTCATGTCCAGCGTGAGCTTCACAGTGGGGTCGTCTTTGCAGCACAATACTAATAAATGCGGGAGTGGAGGCCAGAGTAGGCAGAGTACGAACAGGCACTACCACGACCAAACTACCGAGTCACTACTGCGACACTTTCGACGAAGACGGCAACGGCTGCTACCCCCGTCACCACTACCACTAGTACCACTCTTACCACTACGATCACTACTACAAGTACCACCACTGCTGTAGCGACCACCACTACTTACTCCTACTGCTACTACTACTACTCCTACTACCACTGCTGCTACTACTATTGCTGCTACTAGTAGTACTACTGCAAAAAAACCACAACTACTACTACTGCTACTACTACTGCTACTACTACTACTACTGCTCCTACTACTACTACTACCACTACCACTACCACTACCACTACTACTACTACTACTACTACTAGTGATATTGCTGCCACCACCGCCGGACTATTGCTTGTTCCACGCGCTCCACCAACTCATCAACAACCATCGCTACCTCCTCTGCCAGCGTCACCACGGCGATGGTGCACACGGCAAAAAGTGCTGCTACGACGACCGCTGACCACTACCAGATTAACAAGGATGTGACACTAAAACATAAACGAAGCGCTGACACGACTGCTGCAGCTGCCGGCTGCTCCCTCTCCTCCTTAGTCCTCGTTGCAAACTACCGCGGCAGTATCCACGATGAGAGTACCAACATTTTGGCTGGCGCAGTACAGGCAGCGGAGAAACCATCAATCAGTCGGATGAAGCCAAGCACGGAGTAACAAAGGGTGGGATCGAATCATGGTAGCACAAGAGGAGAGAATGCCTGCCAAGAGATCACTCACAGTGTGGGAACCAAGAAAGCTTAGCAGCAGCAGGGATTTACAGTGCATGCGGTAAACGTCAGCGAGCAGCTTTCGCCAGCGCGGAACGTTTCAAGGCCGGCTTCGAGAGAAAACACGTCGCGGCCGTACGGGAGAAGGCAGGGAGGAGGGACGTGATTGAAGATCATTTCCAACAGTCCTTGGTTGGCCGAGCGGGATTAAGCCAGGCATTGACAGAGGACTTCCTTCACAGAGCCATGGAGTCCCTACGCATTCTGTTCCAGAGCGGGGGAGGTAGGACACGGGCAGTCGCAGTGATGAGGCATCGTCCAAGCACTCGGCTCCTCTGCAGTGTGAACTCTGGGAGGCAGCTATGGTGTTCGAAGGAAAGCATCCTGCACAAATTCCAAGAGACTCTTGCCTGGCACTGGCGGGCCATTGACCCCTTTGACAGTGTAGTCTGGTTCGCGGCGGGGTGTTTTTGTTCCATGGATTGGGTAGGCCGGGTATGGTGTCAGGCAGCTCGTCTCCCAGACTACACACTGTATGCAGAAATGATGCTTAATGCCCCAGATAGAGTTAGCAGAACCCTTGCCCGTTTTGGGTAATAATACCACCAGTCAACCCATTAGACGCTTGTTCCTATACTCCCCCCTACCTCTCACCAACTATATCACCACTACTTCCCCATTACCAATACCAGTATAGGAATAACCGATTACCTCATCCATATAAGAGGATTATTCCCATACTCCCACCTACATCTCACCAACTATATCACCACTACTTCCCCATTACCAGGACCAGTATAGGAATAACCGATTACCTCATCCATATAAGAGGATTATTCCCATACTCCCACCTACATCTCACCAACTATATCACCACTACTTCCCCATTGCCAGGACCAGTATAGGAATAACCAATTACCCCATCCATAGTCCCTAAGGCGGTATTATCATCCCAAAGTGGGCAAAGGTTCTTTCATAGATTCTGGGGCTGCGCCCACGGGCGGGCAGCGCAGGTTGGAGTCTGGAGCAAGGCCGTGCACCCGCCCTCCGCCGAACTGCGCTGATGCCGATGATGCGCGCCCTTTGGGGGCTTCCGCAACCCACTCAAAAAATTGGCAAAACATCGCCTCGCATCGCAGGGCCGGTTGCAGGCGCCCGAGTGCTCATGATGCTCGCCGGCTGGCCTCCTGGGTCGTCCACGGCGGCCCCGGAACCCGCCATAGCCTGGGGAATGGCTGCGAAACGCGTGCGCGTACCGAGGGGCCTCCGGGCGAGGTCCCACGCGGCCCAATGGAAAAACAAGGGTCCGATGAAGCATGCAGGGACGGTGGCACGGGCCGTCGTGGTCAGGAATATCTTCACTCATTAATTCTATATACAAACTATTTTCTACAGTCTTATGACAGAACCCCGGCGTTGCAAGAGTCGCGTAGCGCACGCGACGCTTCGCGTGTCCCTGACAAGTATTAAAAAACAATCACTGCATCATATAAGCATGTAGTTAATTTGCTTGGTGTCAATGCTTTTCATAATTAAGAAATTATGAAAAATATTGTAAAGAGATATATAGTATGACAATATGTTGATAAAGTAACCATGGATTTTAATACTGAGTATCATCCTATTCATTGTGAAAGGCAGTGTGTTAGATGTAAGAAGTTGAATAATTTAGTGTATTTTAAGAGGTCTTCTCATAGTAAAACAGGCAGGAATATAATGCAATATAGAGCCACGTTTACTTGTTGTGAATGTCTTGATGGAATGAAAGTATATAATGATAAACGAAAAATAACCTAAAAGGGTAGTGTCGTTTATATGTAACATGGCGGGTTCAAGAATCAAAAGCTCAAGGTGCCACAGTAAAAAGACAGTTGAAGAATTCGGATACAGCAAGAACAACAAATTATTTGCAAATTGTAGCCAATGCAGAGAGAACTAATGTGTTTAATCATACACGACAATTTTTGCTTAACGATGAACTTCTTGAGAATATTGAGCAAGCAGGACAACAAGGTGATAATTGAGATTCCTATGAACAATGAGGTAAAGGATATCGGCAGTAAGCAACCAGAGCAAACCAGTGAAAACAATTCGTTCTCTAAACTATATCGGATAATGCATTCATAAGTTTGAGATAAGCATACTTTGTAAGAGGCATTGGATTATGAGTATATTATGATTACAACCTTGGAAACTAAACCTAGTAAAATCTAGGAGGGAACCTTTGCCCGTTTTGGGATGATAATACCGCCTTAGGGACTATGGATGGGGTAATTGCTTATTCCTATACTGGTCTTGGTAATGGGGAAGTAGTGGTGATATAGTTGGTGAGATGTAGGTGGGAGTATGGGAATAATCCTCTTATATGGATGAGGTAATCGGATATTCCTATACTGGTATTGGTAATGGGGAAGTAGTGGTGATATAGTTGGTGAGATGTAGGGGGGAGGATAGGAATAATCGTCTAATGGGTTGACTGGTGGTATTATTACCCAAAACGGGCAAGGGTTCTGCTAACTGATAGAACCTGCAAAGCATTATTGCGGTCTTTCTCTTGCCCCCGTGCCAGCTCGAGTTGCGAGCGTGCATCCGAAAATCATGAACGGCTCTAGGGTACTGATGCAACCTCACAAGATGTCGCGGCACACCACATCCTGGTAAGGCCTTCCCGAGAAAGGGTTGTAATGCTGGTCTACACACCTGCCAAAGGGTCTGGGTTAGCTGCTGCTACCACCCGAGCTACAGCCACTACTGGGTATTGTACGGGGTTTCATTGAGGAGGCTTTTTTGATCTTGTTGTAATCACGCATCACGTTTATGGCCCCACCGCGGGCCTGAAATGATTAAGGAAAGGTATCCTTCTAGCTTTACTCGATGTTTGGCAGTAGATCTATTAACAATGATGTTCCACATGGTGCTAACCTTGTGTTAGGGGCCTGGACTTTTCCACCGGCCCTGGCTGTTGCCCCAGCCAGGACACTATCATCCAGATTGACCAGTTGTCACTTGCTCGGCATGTAAGAGGCATTGCATTTGCTTTCCCCTCATAGCAGAAGCGACTGTTTTCAACGATGCCAGCGCGCACAGGGATCTTCCTCGTTCTGCAGTACGGCCGAGGTTCATTGCAGAAGTTCAGCTCCTCAGCTGCCTGATGATTGACTCCTCCTAGACTCCATTTGGGTCCCAAGTCGGGGCTCAAGCATACGCTGCATGGCATTCCAAGACAAGCAGGACAGATCAGAGCTTGAGACCTTACACCCTTTGCCCTCAGATTCCATTGATGATCCTGCAAGTGCCCTTGCATTTGCTTCGTCGTGTTGCAGCTTTTCCTTGATCACATTTGGAGTTCTTTCCCCGCACTCTGTCCGTTGCGACGCCTGAATGTGAAGCCTCACGAAGTCTCGGATGCGGCAGGGCAGCAGGGGTCATTTGATAACCAAGGATGAAGATGTGGGTCTCTGTGAGACTGAAACGGCTTCGGAATTATCTTCCGAGCTGGGTTCGAGCAGTCATAGGCCGGGCAGCCAATGGGGAGGTTTGTTTGGAATTTGGAAAAGGGTTTGCAACCCCCTTGTCTTCGAGGCCGCTGTGACAGGGGTGTAAAGCCTTGAGTATTGAGATGTATTGAGCCTGGAATTACCTCAGTTGGTTTATCGAGCATCACCAAGCTAAGACTTCGCAGAAGAGGCAGTCTGTCCTTGTCCAAGAGCTTCTCCATGGAGGGTGCCAATGTCTCATTGCTCCTGGACAGCACAGAGACGGTCTGTTTCAATCTTTTCAATCTTATCTGCTTCGGCATCCTCCTCTTCTCTTCGTAGCTTCGGCAGGCTGAAGATACCCAACTCGGCACACTTGACATCTGGCATGATGCGCAAATTGCCGTGGAGCAGTGTTGTGACGAACTATTGCGAGTTAGTTCGGCAGCTCTTGCTCAAATGCCAGAGCGACAGACATGATCGACGTGGCATGTGGGACATGACGCTCACGCGTTGTCACTAGTTGAGGTCACAGATTCTGTGCAACATGTACTGATACGTGGAAGTGACATAGCAGAGTGAACGATCGAGCGAGGTATGATTCTGTCGTGTTGTATCTCTCTACGCACATTGACACGGTTAATGAGTCCACGAAGCTACACAGTGCAATGCATGTCTTCGCGTTCTGATGTCTGATTTACTGTCATATACAAATGTAGCAGATGTACATACCTACGTCCGTCCGTAGGTAGGTACGCAGGTATGTAAATTCATGCATGATCCACGTATGTTTTCTCGACGTTTGTTCCTGCCAGCTGGCATATCTGGCCTGCGCTTCAGCACTCCTTTGACAGACGGAGTGTTGGCTGCAGGTCGTCGAAGTTTCTGGAGGGTCTCCGTGGCAAGCCGGTGGATTTGGCATCGAGCTTCGCGCACGAGTGGATGGGCAATATGATTCGAGCAGTCTGCTCTGCGCTAGGCCTGGTCATTCTGGCTTGAGGGTCAGGGTTCCTGCTGATTCAAAGTCGTGAGCATTCGACTTAATGCTGCTCGAATCCTACCTGAATGAGTTCCATCGAGCACATGAACGGGGAGTATTTTAGATGTTAATGACGGGAACTAGTCTCAATGGAACCGGTCGTGACTCCAACATGATCTGGCCAAAGGCAAGCTCCAGTTGCTTGTCTCACCTGTTTGAGGCCATTCATCTCTCATGGCAATTCCCAAAGCGCCGATTGCACTCATCGGGTCTGCTGGGAATCTTGCTTCGAGCAAACTCGGAGGACGCTCAGCTATCATTGCAGAAGCGAGCTGTTGCCGTTTTGTCTGATTGCCGCTGGTGTCGATGTGCCGAGGTGCCATGAACAACACCGGTGCATTCTTTGACAGCATGACCTTTGACGATGATTATGCGTCGCGCCACAATCGGCATCGGCAGGCAGAGATCGAAGGCCGGTTCAAAAGATAGCAGACAGCGTTCCGTCGCAACAGCGCGGGGAGAGGGTTTGACTGCATTGCTAGCCCGAGTGTCACGTCGGTGAGAGTTACCTGGTTTAGCTCGATGCCCTCAGCAGCAAGAACGATCAAAAACTAATGTCTGGACAGCTTCCAAACTTCCACACACAGCCGCCGCAGTCTGCGAACTGGGAGTTCCGAAGTTCTGCGAGGCGCCAGCCAGGGAATGGCTTCCGCCGTGAACAGTCTCGGAGAAGGCCTCAGTGGCCTCTTGGACATCTTCCGGCGCCTTGCCCTGAGATTACGTGTCGCGCCCTTCAGCAGAGGCAGAAGTGTTTCTGATCTGTGCAGGCCCGTTCCGTATGAAAGGCTTCATACGTGTCACTTTGTGGGGATAGCCACAAGTGGCGAGAAAGCACATCGTGCCACTAATGCTGGCGAGGCAATCAATCCCGATGTGTGATGCCATCCCAATGCCAAAGAGCCGGTTGTGGCAAATTGCAGAGATGGTTCGCCCTGAATGATTGCACATTCTAAGGAAGCCACTCGAGGGTGCCAGAAACCACGGCGTTGGCGGCTTTGTCACGGGAATCGGGAAGGCATCGGAAGCTGGCTTGATTTTGATTTTTGGCAGACTCGCACCTTTGGGCTTGTTCGGACAAAACGGCGCGAACACCTCGAGCTCTAGCAGGGATTTCGACATACTCGGCTGCCAGGGATTGACCAGCTCTGTGATCAAGGGCGTCAATGGTGTAGCAGCTGCCAGGCTGCATTATTTCGCTGGGTTGGTGAGTAAATGTGATTATGATTATGACATGAAAAGATGAGACAAGCATCACCATCCTGCGGCCATCCTTTGCGGCAGGTGACAAGTGCCGAGTTCGGGCTTGTTCGCATGCAAAATGCTTCTGGTCAAGGGCTCATCCCATAGCATACGCGACACTGATCCCCAAACGATTCGAGCAGAAGCCTCATGACGAACGAGGACGCAGCAGCCGACTTGGGCCGTGGGGTGATGGCGGAGGCCAGCTTGTGTTTTTGTTCACCATGGACCCGATCTTGTGCGGGGCTTTGCTTCGAAGCCCACGGTTGCAGGCCAGAGGGACAGACAGAGAGATGAGAGAGAGCCGCGCACGCCTCGAGGGGGAGGCCTCCGGGCTCAGGGGTTGTCCGCAACCCCCACACCCCAAGCAAGCAAGCAAGCAAGGGAGAGAGAGAGCGAGATAGAGAGAGAGAGACAGACAGAGGCAGGCAGGCAGGCAGGCAGGCAGGCAGACAGACAGACAGACAGACACAGACAGACACAGACAGACACAGACAGACACAGACAGACACAGACAGACACAGACAGACACAGACAGACACAGACAGACACAGAGAGACACAGAGAGACACAGAGAGACACAGAGAGACACAGAGAGACACAGAGAGACACAGAGAGACACAGAGAGACACAGACAGAGACAGACAGAGACAGACAGAGACAGACAGAGACAGACAGAGACAGACAGAGACAGACAGAGACAGACAGAGACAGACAGAGACAGACAGAGACAGACAGAGACA
>BGNK01004494.1:31039-51973 GCA_003297005.1 Symbiodinium sp. clade A Y106
ACAGACAGACACAGACAGACACAGACAGACACAGACAGACACAGACAGACACAGACAGACACAGACAGACACAGACAGACACAGACAGACACAGACAGACACAGACAGACAGACAGACAAGCACAGACCGAGATGCCCGCCCACAATGCAGTCACTGATTCTACTTACGCTACTTTATCTTACAATCTGCCCACAACTTCATGAAGACATCGTGCTGCACATTGACATATGTACCTACGTCCGTGAGCACTGGACTACGGTGCTTGTACTGTTTCAACGCACGCAACTGGATGCGCCAGGCTAGCAAGAAGATCAAGCCCCAACACGGCACCACACTGCGAGTGCGCCACCCTCGTGCCCTTTACGGCCCGATTGGGGCAATCATGGACTTCTCGGAACCTCAGCCGCACATGGGAGCTCCACAGTGTTGGGATTTCGGTTGTTGGTTCAGAACCGTATGGTCCTTCGTAGTACTATGTACGAAAGCTTGGGAAGTCTTCAAAGTTCTGCATAGGGGATGCCCGACTGTCGGGTTCAGTCCTCTCAGCATTGACGGATGCTTCTAAGCTCTGCTATCTTGTCCATGGCCTCCTCAAGACTCCGAGGCACAGGGGTGACAGGCTTTTCAAGCATTGCAAGTATAGTATAGGGCCTAGGGTTTAATGATTGTCTTCGCCTCAGCGAGTTGTGCTGCAGGAGCTCGACAGCCACGTTATGGCGTACCTGCAGAAGTCCGACGAAATCAGCATCTCGGATAGATTCGGATAGATGTGATGGCTGCATCTTGCTTACCTGTAGGTTGCGTGTCCAGCACGCGAAAGGAAAGCATGCTGACGCAACGGATTCGAGTCCGCGTGCTGCTCGAATTGAGGGATGTCGCTAAGGTTTAGGGCTCTGCGCTCTCAGGTGAACCTGTGGAGGCCATTGTCCCGCTCTTCAGGCGTCGTGGCACTGACCTCTGACAGTCTGTGTGAGATATACTAAATATTCAAGGGTCGCTCTCGGCCAGTTCCATCCCGTTCCTTGATAGATACACCATGGCTAATTTTTTACGCAAAAGCCCTGAGTTTCGTGCATAAGTGTAGTAAGGTTGGTGGTATTGATGGTAGGACGCGACATCCATCCGCTGCATGGCCGGGCACAATATGCACATCGGTTCGCGGAGCAGCAAGTGTTATCTAGGTTTACTCGATGTCTGGTTTCCTAGTGTTTTCCCGTTCCAACTGACGCGTGCCGTTGTGGCGCTCATTCTGCCGAGTATAGTGATAATGACACAGTACGCTGAGAGCGAGGAGGATGAAATTCGCCGAACAGGAGGAACACAATGGCAATGCGGGAACTAGCCTGAATTGGAGGAGGATGACGGTGAAAGTCGAGAGGATGACGAGAATAGGGAAGAGGAGCACGACAATGACCCAGAAGAGGACGTTGAAGGTTATTAAGATTGCGTCATGCAAAAAGAAGGTGAATATACGAATGATGATGATGATCGAGTGTGCTTTTGAGGCTAAGGATCTCGGCGACACACAGTGGCTTATGCCTGACGTCGTCTGTCGTTTCGGAGATCGGAGATGCTGCTCATGCCAGGTTCACCTTGTGACGGGAAGCGAAGCAAAATTCATATTCTTCTCGTCTGCAGCCGCGTCACTGGCAGCGCCTCGTACCCTCACATGTAGCAGCAGCAGCGGTGCAAGCGCTGGTGGTGTGCCTGGTCGTGGTGGTGGTGGTGGTGCTGCTGCTGCTGCTGGTGCTGCTGCTGGTGGTGATGGTGCTTGTGGTGGCAAGAAGTAGTAGTAGTGGTAGGAGTGGGAGTAGTAGTAGCGAGAGCACAAGCAGCGGCCGCAGCAGTAACCTCAGCAGCAGCAGCAGCGGAGGTCGGGGAGTAATAGGAGATCGGTATCAATAGCTGTAGCATTTTCTAGTCAGAGCAGGTGGCAGCCACAAGAGTTGCAAGAGGAGGACTCCAGCGAGGAGGAGGAGAGACCCACTCCGGTCGAGAGTGTCGAGGCGATTTCGGGTGTTTTGGTGTTCTTTGGGGATCGTGGGCACATAGAGATAGTTCCTGTTTGGGAAGTGCAGCAGCTGAAATGGTGAGCGTGCGGCTTGAAGGAACTGTGGGTCAAACTAAGCGATTATGCCAGCTGATGTCGGACCCGAGCATGAGTTAACTGAGTTAACGACTAAAGAATAAGACCAAATAAGCCATCATCATTGTCATGTATCACAATATCGTTTCGTGAGGACTTGGCCGGGTAGTGTGCTCCGCAGGATCATTTGCGCGCGCGGACTTGGCAGTGGGGTTAAAAGCGGAGAGTGTAGAACTATCAAGAGTGTGCCATAGACTTTCCTGTATCGGCCTCTCGTCTTCGAGCTGACCGGTACGAGATGTCTCGGAGGAGCTCCTGATTTTCTGTCTCGATGTCGAAATAGCCCGAGATAGGGTGAAGCCTTTCAATTCATTAACGGCGCTCAAGACAAGAGACCAAGCGCCGCTGAGAAATCTCTTGGGCCTGAACCCCTCAACTTTTGGACCCGGCACACACGTAATCTTCGGCCTTAGTAGCTTCAAGCTTTCCCTCCTCTTTCAGGTCATGGTCCTGGCACGGAAGTCCTTTTGGATCGCAGAAGTGCCTCTTACGAGGCTTCGGAGTTGTTCCCTTCTTGTAGTCAGTGAAACAATGGATGTTCCCTCAAGGTACATTGCTACGTAACACTGGAGCGCATGGAAATGCCAGGAAAAGTGCCTGTAGTGCTGCAACAACCGAATGCCCGGGTCTGTGTATGATGTGCAAGCATGCATGCGAGCATTCACTCATGTATCGTGTTGATCCCGTAGTCAGTCGGCAAGTTGATTTGTGGTCGGTCTGATAGGCTGGAGCTAAAGGAATTGACGGCTGTGGTGGTGCCTGTCGTGACTCCACCAGAGCACTGACGAACTGCGACAATGGAGGGGAGACTTACCGGTTTGCTGGTGAAAGTAGAATACCGAGTATCACATTGCGCTACCAGTAACTACCAACGAGGATTCGATAACATGCCCACGCTGCATCGGTTGCGAGGATTACTCCGGTGCGCTCCTTCTATCCAGATGCTGGGCGCAGCTACGGTCGGCCAGATGAGGCCTGTCGGAGAAGTTTGATCACGTTCTTCACCACTTTGGAAATCGATGGCTCCTCGAATAAAACCAAGCTGTCTTGGCTATGAGTTTGTGAAGCTATCCAGCCAGGTGAAAAGCTTGCTGGTGTCACGCCTCGTGCCTCTGGCTCGGGTACAGCCCGACCCAAACGCCGGTAGGTTCCAGCCACCTGGCTGAACCCTTGCTTTACGTCTGGAAGCTGTGCCTCCGGAGCACTCAGTCTAGTTGAGTGTGAAGGTTTCAAGTATTGGTCTGTTTCGATGTTCCAAGCTTCGCATGCTCAAAGTGTTGCTTCGTTTGGCTCGTGCATTTTGTTTAAATGTCTGCAGTTGGCAAGGATCCAAACATGAACCAGACAGCGATCCAGTTCACCCTGAGACTCGATAGTTTTCGAACAGCCCTGCCTACTGCCGAACTGAAATATGAGAGGGTCTTACACCCCTGGGGAACCATTTTCTTGGAACTAACACGCCCTCAAGTACACAGGGTCATGTTTTCGAACAATCTTCACACTGATGGAGGCCACCCATGGAATGCTACACTTGTTTTTACGAGCGGCAAGAATCACAGCCAGCCAGCAGCACCACCACCATCACCTACGCGCCAAAATCCTCCACAGGAGCGATCCATGCTCTTGTGCTGTCAGATTGGAGATATAGTATGTGCTTGCCTTCGAAATCGGTCCAAGGATCCACAAGCAGTTCCCGATTGCTGCGCTGAAATCTGTAAAGTGGGCACAGCGGCAGAACGGGGCCCGTCCGGATCTGCTGCTGGAGTGCATGTCGCACCAGGGCTGCATGAACCTAATTGTGCACACCTTCGTTGCTGCCTGACGTTTCGCGTACACTCCCGTGCGGAATCCAAGGCAAGTTTATTCCATCAAGATGCCGTGGAGTTTGGGCGGCGATCTCCCGAAAACCATCCTCAAAGCTTTAGCGGATGCCATCCACGTTGGGAAAATTCAGGCTCGGCGGAATGAACCAGCAGTCGCCAGAACCATGCACCTGTGTGGTAGATTGAAACACTCTCCATGTTCCGCAAGCACGTGCAAGGAAGCAGAGTCTGAGTGTCATTGTGCATGGGACACTTAGTACGGCTTTCCGACAGTGTATGCCACAACTTGACACCGGTGTATCGTAGGGGTTGTGTTTCTCTGACGGCATACAAGATTGGTTTAATGCACCAGGCGTTCAACAGATGACGCGGGCCCAGTTTCATGCATCAGACTCAGAAGCAATTCGCCAGGTGGAAGAAATTTCCGACGTTCAAACGGAGCTGCTTGGCGGATATAACATCCTGAGGCATCTTTGGGTGAGGGTCCTACCAAGATGCGCCGTCGGCAGTGCCCGTCTCTGTCCAGTCGTATGCGTGGGACAGCAAACCCAGTGCTTCGATTCTTGGGAGTACATATACCCTACACCATTGCCCGATCCACTGATGTGCGTAGTGTCAGAAAGCTTGTCAGCGAGCGGGGGAACAACCTTGGTTGGTGCCCCGATGTCATACATGGTTTAGCACCGCGCCGGCTGACCGAGGGTTCGCCACGGCTTCATGGGCGACGAGCTGTCCAATCCCGTGCAGGTCTCCCTCTCAAAGAAGTCTACCCTTCACATAACATGATGTTGTCTGCGCTGCTTTGTTGCTGTGAGCTCCATATTAAGCTGCTCGTGTTCTTTGTGGTCATTGTCATGGTGGCCCATCCTTCGAGCAGTCGATTCTAGTGATTACAGTATACCAGACCCTTCAGGTGGAGCGTTATTGCACGCGAATACCAAACATGTCGATGTAACCGAGCCTCAACAAGGCAAAATATGGACGCAGATAGCACGACAAGTGTGCGCTCAAGAACGAATGCACAAGGAACAGTGCTATGCTGAGGCAGACAGCGAAGTAAGTCTGGGTTCGAAGTCTCCAAAAGTGAGATTGTTCCTCAAACTTCCCTTTGGGCTTCTTACCTATTCTTGATTCGTTCATCTACAGCACTGCCGACTGTATTGACACATGCACAAGCCCGAAGCATAGTAGGAGTCATGCACGCGCAAACACGGGGGCAGCTGCAACAGTTCTTTTGGCTTTACATTGCTGTTGCTGCTCTGCGGACGGCTAACATCTGATTGTGACAGCTTTGCAAAGGTCATCCCGCAACAACTTAAGTCAATAGACAATCAAACCATGGACATGTTGTAGCCCTGCACCTCGGAGAATGCGCAGCGCAACCCCGCAACCCGAGATGCCAATGACAGGTGACGGAAGAGGCATGGGAAGTCGAGCGCGCAGCTGTTGCTGCAGGTGTGGCCCTTGGATCAGCAGCCAGCCGCTTTCTGCCCAAAACGCTTGCTCAAATCACTTTGACTCGCTGCATCGTCCGTGGTCCCGGGTTCAAGATGAGCGGACTGCAGGGATTCGATCTCGAATCACTTGCTTCATGCTGAAGTGACTGACAGGCCACAGAAGGCGATCCGTTCTTGCTTTCATGACATGTGGTAGAGCTCTGCAAGCTAGCTTCCACCGCGCAAGAGTCAGTTTCGAAGGTGCTGTTGGGTTGGAGACGGCAACAGCAGATATCCAAAATGCAGAACACAACGACGACAGCAAACACGAGATCTTGGCTTCTCCGTTCTGAACTTATCAGCACGACCTTGGTGTCCCACAGCGCCTGCAGTGAGAACATTAAGGCTAGAATTTTGGTAAGGCCAGAGCGCTCCTGCACTTGGCACCCTATTTGGGTGTGAGTCTCGACGATCTCCTGCCAGGCAACAACAGCTCCTGGCAGACGCTTGTCTTACAGTCCTGTGTTGTGCTCATTCTGATTTCCTTCATTTCACCAGCATCTATGGTGTTTTCCTGCTTGGCGGCCAATCACCGTCGAGTTCATTCTGGTTACGTGTGCGGCTGTCCTAGTTGGTCGTCTTGAGCTTGTCACTGTTGCTTCCTTCTGCTTGTGTTTCTGTTGTTACCACGAAGAGTAAGCTTTGGAAATCAGCATCTCCGCCTTCCTGCGCCAGTGTGGGCTATTGCAAGTGGGATTTTGCATCGAATAATGTGACCGATGATGTAGGGGCAGCCAGGGCAAACGAGAGATCTGATTCGACAAGCGATTCAGCATCGTTCAGCAGCTTGGGTGTGTAGATTTCTACACATCATCCAGAGGGCTGGGATTTTTGGTCCCCGTAGGTTTGTTTTGGGCACTGTCGGAAAGGCTTATTAAGGCTTTTTTCTCCGCCCTGGGTAGGCCCCACACTCAACATGGACAGAGTCCCAAGCAAGCCCTCCGCCCTGTGTCTTGTTTGTATCTCCACCAACATGGACAGGGTCGAACAAAACCTTTCATTTCTGTCCGAGCACGTTTTTTTTTTTCTACCTCGCCACGTTTCCATGACCAAAACGAGCCTTCACCTCAGCGGACAGGGCTGTCAGTGGCCCCTCTGCAGCCCGGATCGAGATTCCTCGGGTCCGAGATGTTGAGATAAAATGCCTCCTAACCCAACGACGCGTTGTGAAAGGTCGCCTCGTGTACCCCTTGCCACCTAGAGGTCTCAAAAAACGCTCTCCCCCTGCCACAACGGGGTTCAATTGGGCCCTGTGGGAGGCTTCAAATGGCCCCTGAGGCAAGAGGAACAATTGAAGCCTCGAGGAGGGCAGAAAACACCTTGACAGGCCACACAAGGCCCCTTTTACTTGACAAGGCTTCATCCAGACCTGCCGGTATTGCCCGGGTATTTCTGCGCTTATGTGTTCGGGCTTCCTGCACTTCGCAGGCTCCCTTCCCTTGGCTGACTCCCCCCTTCACGGGCTCCCTGCCCTTCGCCAGCTTTCGGCCCTTCGTGGGCTCGCTGCCCGTCGCGGGCTCTCCAGTCTTTTTCGAGCGGTTTGCTCCTTGTTCTCAAATTCTCTAGTCACTAGTCTGTTTCGCTTGGTTTGGTCCTTGTTCTCAAATTCTCTTGTCCGTTTCGAGCGGTTTGCTCCGTTTTCTGTCTCTTTCGAGCGGTTTGCTTCTTTGTCCCAAAATCTGAAGTCTCCTTCGAGCGGTTTGCTTCAAACTAGTAACTAGCAAAAAAAGTTTCTTTAGAAATTCTCTAGTCTCTTGCGAGCGGTTTGCCCCTTGTTTTCAAATTTCATAGATTCCTTCGAAATTCTCTAGTCTGTTTCGAGCAGTTTGCTGGTTGTTCTCAAATTCTCCCGTCCTTGTGCACTACCTCCACGTGGTGGCCGCGAGCAGGCAGCTTTGTAACTGCTTGGAAAAAAGGTGCACAAGAAAACATAGAAGACACCAAAAAGAAGAATCAAGAATTCAGAATTGAGTGCAGTCGCATGAAGTTGATGAGCAACATGCCGCCACAAGAAGGCTTGCAAAGCTCACGATGAAAAGATGCATGAATGTCAACTTCAGAATCAGAGAAGAGTGGCCGGCCGGGGGCAGCCGAGTACCTTTGCTTGCTGGTCCTCTGCTGTTGCTTTTGCATTGCCTGCCTTGCGCTGCTCATGCTCATGATACGTGTGTGTCCACATGTACCGGCCCCCTTATGGGCCTCCCCACATGTTTTTCCGGTGTCACCGCTTCGATGCCATGGGTGCTCAGCGTGAACGCCACTGCTTACGACAACCTCGCAGCGAGTGAGGAGATTATGAACAAGTGAATCAAGATGCTTGGCCTTTTGGGGTAGAGGGTCCAGCTTGTTCCGTTTGGTTTACCGACATGCGCAACGTTCCATTGCACAGTACTTTTCAACGCGTTCCAAAGGAGCCTTGGCTTTTATGTCCTCCTGTGCGTTATGTGCCTCAACCTCTCTCTGTGGCTGTGCCTATGTGTAGGGGATTGTAGGGGGACAGAGCATAAGCGTAAGAAACCCAAGAAACAGACACGTCTGAGACAGTCATGGCTCATTGAGGGGCCGTGGAAGCAAGCATGGCTTCTCATGTTTGCACACAGCGCGCTTTTGATCCCTGCTAGAAGGGCCGGGACACGAAGAGTCTCAGGTCTCCTCGGCGCGCGGGGCTTGGGAAACAGCTGGCGCAACGCACCGCTCAGGAGCGCAATTGCTAACGATGCAGATGCCATAGGTCGGTGCTGCAGGGTCTTCCGGGAACGAGCCGCAGCTTGGAATGCCTGATCGGCATACTTGTTCAGAACACGATGAGCGTTTGAGCTTCACTGCTGAAGAAAGCAGCGAGTTCATGAGCGCTCTTGCGCAGCTCTCCGCTCACAGCTTGGAGGTGGGAGCTCAGCTGCTACACGTAGAAAGGCGGAGAGAGAGAGTGAGAGGAAGCGGAGCAGGGCGCGGGAAGAGAGGAAGAAAACCTCGTTACCGCGTTGCTCGGCTTCTTGACTGAGTGGCAGAAAGGGCGAACAGGTGGTGCGACAAACCATGTCCACCAACCCGCGGCCTAAGAAGCCCAAAGCTCAGCCAAGTGAAGTTCCCTCATCAGTCGATTGATGGCGCTGCTTGAAGAGCTCGCTAAGCAACAAGCTGCTGATGATGTGGTAATTCAAAAAGTTCCAGGCCTCCTGAAAAAGCCCCCGCCTCAAGCCGCGAACACTGGCCCGCTTGAAGCTAGAGGCCCTCCCAAGAATGGTGTCAGTTTGCGCCAGCTTGCGGAGAAGGCAACAACTGAGCAAAGAATCGCTCCCAAGAGTCAGAAGCTTCATGATTCTATTCTGGAGGGCCGATTGCCTTAAATGCTAGCGAGTGGACAAAGCCTTTCAAGCTTGTTTTCAAGGCTGCTGTGCTGAAAGCAGTTGAGCAAGGGAGTGACATTGAAGGAAACGTTACGGTAGTGAAATCCGAAGCCGAAGCCGGGGAGCTGAAGGCCCTGTGGAATGCTGCCGCCCGATACGATCCTTTGACTGTCCTCCTCCCCGTTGCCGACTGCAAGTCCCTAGGTGGGCACAGTGCTAAGGTGTCCTTGAAGCGCGGCGCTGGCCCTTACGCACTTCAGGACTCCACGGTCGTAGTCCTGGGCGACACTCATGCTGCGGCGTGGGCCCGGCAAGCCTCCATGGTTGAAGTCGCCGAGTTTGCTCCGCTTGCCAAGGTTACGATCAGGATCTCAGCTCCGTACCACTATACAATTTTGTTCAAGAACGATGATCGGTGGGATAAGATCACTGATGTTCTGTCGGAAATCGGCAAGTGGAAGGTCTGTCAAGTCTCTCAGCTGACGGGTGGGACTTGGAAGTGGTCGTCGACTAAGGGAGGCCACCAGATAGTTGGTCGGCCACCTGAGGGTTCACCAGTCCCTCGCGGACGCTGTTGTCCGTAAGAGCGGAAAGAAAGGCATCATCATCACGCAGACTCAGGTCACCGATCGCCCTAGCGAGTTCATCAGATGGATTCCCAAGGGCGAGCAGGATGATGAGACTTACTTCAGGTCACGGTCGCCGCTGCGGCTGCAAAGGGGCAAGGCCTCAAGTACCGCATCGGCCATCGGAAGCGATCTGGGCATCTTGCGTGTCGCAGGCCAGCGGTTCCTCCTTCTTTGCCTCTCGGGGATGGAAGGACGTTGTTTGTGTCGCTAGGAAGTGGCAATGCAAGACAGGCGTTCAATGGATCCTCAAAGGCTTCCCTCCCGTAGGCCTTGGAGACACCGAGCATGTCACGGCTTGGCAATACTGCGACAAGGATGATCCGAAATTGCACATTCATGTTTCGAAGGACCCTCCTAGAGGTCCCAAAGTGTCTGATGTGTATGAGGTTCGAGGTCCCCGAAGAAGTTCTTTCTCAACGAGAGCGTGCCGCAAAAATCCAAGCTTCAGGTCATTGATCTAGAAGCTATATGCAAGTGGAGAGTGGTCAGGGGGACTCCTCCGGCGCCACTGAGGCTGAGCAGGCAGCCCCTGCTACTCCAGCTGTGGACGTTCCGTTGCGTCGCGCCGACTGTTCCTGAGGTTGACGAGGTCGCTGCTGGGACGAGGTCAACGTTAAGGGCAACGGTGTCGGTGCTTTGCGCCGCATTGCAGCGGCACGTGAGTACGCCGACGGTGGTAAGGTCCTGAGTGAAAAAGAGAGTAAGAACAAAGGAGCTGTGGTCCGTGTTGATGCTTTTTCGCACATGCGTCGTCACCTCGAGCGGTATCTCCCCAACTTCGCTGTTGATACAGACATCGTTCCTGAAAGCCCGGATCCTGCTCCCGCTGCTCTCAAGAGTAACTTCGAAAAGTGTGTTGTCTCAAAGTTGCCTGCAGGAGTCCTTGATTCCTGAAAGGTGCTGCAGGGCGCTGCGTTTGGTCTACTCCCTCACTCCACTCTCTCCAGAGCGAGTGCAGCCCCTCCAAGAGGAAGCCTCGTGCCTGAGCGCGGTAGTCGAACTCTTTCGCTGCACTCCCTCTCGAGTGCCGCGTCCGACGCCGGGTGTGGCGACGGAGGTACTCCTTCGCTTCACTTCCTCCTCAGAGTAGTTTCAGCTTGTGCGCTGGTTTCTCTGCTGCTAAGGCAAACCAGGTAGCTCAGGAAGCTCGGGCTCCGAGAGCTTGGCTCACGGCGACCGGGCCTGTTCCTGCCAGACGAAGGCCGGGAACCTTCAATGAACCCTGCGGCTCAGGACCAGACTGGTGGCACTAGAGGGAGAGCCGGAGAGACAGAAGCTGAGCGAGAGGCTCTCAAAGCCGCTCTGCTTCGGAAACGCAAGGAGCCCAGGCAGGCTGACTACAGCGAGACGATCGCCGGAGCTAGATCAGTTGTTGCGGGCCGAAGAGACTGCGCCTTGTTGGTAAGCAAAAGCCCGAAGGCTCCGAGAAGAAGCTTCCCCCAAAGAAATATGATCATGTGTGCACAGTCTGCTCTGCTGTGCTCTCGTGTGCTAGCTCCGCGAGTCTCTCTGCGTCTAAGCAGCACCACTACACGAGCAAGCATCCTGTTGCACCCAGGGGCTACCGGCCATGTCTGACTATGAAAGGATCTCTGCCATCACGAAACACTGCGAAGATGAGCACCCCGACGAAACGCGTAGCACTCTTCACCACAAGAGTCTGAAAGGCTGGGCGAAGCCCGAAAGCATGAAAGCAAACCTTGCTAAGGTCAGAGAGAAGACTGAGTACAAAGATGATCATGTGCGAGTCGTTGTCCCAAAGCCGAATTGGGATAAGAATCGTGGAGGATGGATCTACTGCAAGAACTGCTTGGCGCATTTGCAGCGCAGAGCCGAAGACTTTTTGCTTGTGCCATGCAAAGATCGACTCGAGAGGACGAGAAGTGATGCCACCGCCAAAAGGATGAAACGTGCTTTGTAAGATCGGGTATGTGCTGATGACGAATCCCGGTCCTGGCATTCGCTTGCTCACCCTCAACGTCGGGGGATCTCCGGGCTGCTGGCGTGCTTTGGCTGAAGGCTTCTTTGATGCAGACGTTGTGTGCTTACAAGAAGCCTCGTTCCGACACAGCCTTCCAATGCGCCGCTCCTCCGGAGCAAGGCAGATGGGGGGGAGTGGTGATTCTTCTTCGGAAAACCGTGCGGCATGGTGCCGTGGTTGGAAACAGGGTCTGGCTCCCTAATATGTTTTTTTCTTCTCAATGCTTATGTGGCTCGGGGCAACCAGCACATCGGCGCTGAAATGCTTGGGGAAGTCTTTAGTGAGCAAAACCTCGACAGTGGGGTTTGCGCACAGATGGACCAGCACTAAACGCATAGACTGGGCCATGAGTACAGTCCCCGCAGAGACGCTCGCCTTCGAGGGCCCTGAGAATCAGAGAGCCGTCTCGGACCACCACTTCTGGCTAAGGCTCAAGGACGAAGTTCAGGCGTCCAGCTGCGGGCGTCTGAAGCCCTCACCGACTTGGCACAGGCCAAGCTTCCTGTCAGGACAGCAGTGGACTCAGGCCCGCTCAAAAGCCTGGCACCGCGCTGCTAATGAGACTAAGGAATACGCTGAGCTGCGGGCTCAGGTGGGCGGTCAGAGACCGTTTTCCGTCCAAGGAAGCTGGGACTGCTTTATGTCTTGTGTGAAAGTCTGTTTCGTTGCTGATGCTCTTCGTGCGCTTAGTGAAACCGGTCTTGATGCTGACCAAGCCGAAGAATTGCGGCGTCTCAGGGCCCAAAACGGCAAAGAGGCGAAAGGCAAACCTGCGGTTTTTCAGTGGTACAATAATGCCACGAAAGCGGGTGGGCAGCAAAACCCCGGTGAGCAAAATCCCGGTCATGCGCAGCGTCGCGCCCGGCGTAGGCTGGCGAGGCTCTACCCTTAAGCTAAGGCTCCTTAGACCCTGCTCTGGCTCGGAAACTCTGGCCCTCCTGGAAAGGCACCTTCAGTACTGAGGCGGTCAAAGCTGCAGCTGAGGACGAGTTGCGCGCTCTGAAAAAACAGCAGGCAGAACAGGAACGTCATGAAGCCCGTAGAAGGCTTAAGAACTGGAAAGATCGTATGCGTCAGGGCACTTTCGGTGACCTTTGACGCTGGATACGTAACCAGAAGCAAGCTTGCTTTGGGGTCACGCTGTACGGTCCTAAGGGCGACGCCCACGACAGGATTCAGGTAGCTGAGATGATTCATGATTTCTGGACTAGAGTCTGGAGAGAGAGCAGCATCGACGTCCAGGAGGCCGCTGCTAGCCTCAGACGTCAGTTTGGTCAGGACCGAAGTCGCTTGCAGTGGGCTCCGCTTCCGCTTGAGGTTTTGGAACAGGCGGTTAAGAAGGCTAAAGGCAAAGGTTCTGGTGGTGCTGATGGTTGGGATTGTGATGAACTGAAGTTTCTCCCCACTGCCGCCGTTAAGTGTTTCCATGACCTGGCGCTTCGCTGGGCTGAGACTACGGGCACCTTGCCTCACCAGCTCGTGCAAGCCCGTCAAGTCCCGCTGACAGTCATGACCGTATGGTGGCGTGCTAATGCTAGCGCGTGGGTGCACAGCAAACAGATGTCTGAGTGGACTTCGCCAACCTTGACCCCAGGGTGTGTTATGGAAAAGGCTCTGAAAGCCCCGAAGCTGCGATTGACAGGCTCCAAACGCAGTATGCTAAGCATGGTGGTGTCTTCTGCACTCTCGACTTTAGTCAAGCCTTTGACAGAATTCACCCCAAACTCATGTCTGCTGCGCTCGCTGGATTGAATTTTCCTCCTGGTCTGGCTCATTTGCTTGAGCTTGCTTGGGGTGAACAACAGAGATTCATTCAGTGGGATGTGCGGGTACTCCCCCGGGATGCCCCCTCGCCCCACTCATCCTTGCTGTTTACACAAGCGCCGGCCTCAGAGAGACAGAGTCGCAGCAGTCACTTCCTGCAGACGCATGGATGATAGGACGACGACGATGTATGCACGCTCTTGGTGGGCGGTCAAGAGTCGGATAAACTCGTGGGCCGCCTGGAGTCTCAGTATGGGTTTGTTGGAGAACCAAAAGAAAAACACAGATCTGTGGTCGTAAGAAGCAAGCCAAGCAGGAGCTCAGTCTTGACTGGCCTCAGGCTTGGATTCGCAGTGACACTAAGCCGCTTGTGGCTGCACCTCCACTTCGCAGCCCCGTGACGAGTGCGGTAGGATTGTGCTGCTGCTGTCGAGTGCGCTGCTCTGCTTCCCTCGGTGCCTCCGCTTGGCACAGGAAAACTCTCGCATACCAGTGCTTTGTCCTGAGTAAGGCCAGCTTCGGTTGGGTTTCTCGTTTTCCCACACAAACGAGTGCCGGTAGGGTCGTCAAGGATCTCCGGAAAACTCTCTATGGAGCTGTCCTTGACCTCTCCCTTGTCGTTGCCTGCAGGACCTGGGGACGTTTTTGCTAAGGATTTCGACAGAGGTCGCGGATCTGAGTGGACTGCAGGTCCTCACACTGCGGTGGGGTGCCTGCGCCGGGCCCTCGCGGTTGACCTTGGGAGTGGACGGTTCCTCAGCGATGGACCCGGCTCCTGCCTGAGTCTGAGAAGAGAGTGAAGTTGGAGGGCTGTGCTGCGCTGGACGCGCAGCTGCATGCGTTCCGTGCTCAATACTGTTTGAGCGGTTCCTCGTCGTGAGGCGAGGGAGCTTAGAGCTCGACACTCGGCAGTGGCCCTTAGGAATGCGTATGCTGAGATTAGCATCAAGCACACTATAGGGGAGCTTTGGGCTACGGTCTGGGGCATCGCGCTGCACTGCTGGCTTCGGTAATCTCCCCTAGTTGGTATGCTAAAGCTTGTGCGGAAGAGGAGGACGTGAGTCACAGCTGTCCGTGGTGCAACCACGAGCTCGGTTCTTGGATAGTGAATCTAGTGTGGGAGTGTCCCCAAACACTCCGCCTGATGATCTTAGACCTCCACTTAATCCGCTCGACATCCGTTTCGGATGGCAAGAAACGCAGAATCCTGACTCTGCACTCGTGCTTGCACACATGGCCAGGACTGCTGAGAGACTGTGGAAGACCAGGTATGAAGACAGCCCGGGCTAAGGCTTCAGCCGGACAGTTGCTAAGGAGATGCCTTGCAGGCAACTCTGCTGGAGATGCTTTCTCCAACAGCTAAGCACCGCTAAGGTGCCCTGTAAGGATCTGCCGCGTGGTCCTGCCCCTGGCTGGTGAGCGTCTTCTCTCCTCCGGATGGTGATGGGGCAGCAGAGCTCCGGAGCTTCGGCTCTCAGCTAAGGACTCCTTTTCGAGTCGTACCCCAAAGCTGCTGACGGCGACGACGCGCTCCAGCAGTTCCACCCACGACTACCTTGTTCTCAAATTCTCCTGTCGTTTTCGCGGTTTGCTTCTTTTGCTTAAATTCTCCAGTTTGCTCCTTTTTGTCAAGTTCTCTAGTCTCTTTCGCTGGGTTTGCTCTTTGATTTCATTTTCTCTAATCGTGTTCGAGCGGTTTGCTGCTTGTGTTCTCAAATTTCTGGTCCCCTTCGAGCGGTTAGCTTCTTGTCCTCAAGTCTCTCGTCTCTTTCGAGCGGTTTGCTCCTGGTTCTCAACTTGCCTAGTCCCTTCCGAGCGGTTTGCTCCTTGTTCTCAAATCCTTGCCCTTTCGAGCCGTTTTCACTCCTTGTTCTCATAGTCCCCAGTCCCTTTTGAGCGGTTTGCTCCTTCTCCTCAAATTCTCTAATCTCTTCGAGGGGTGTGCACCTTGTTCTCACATTCTCTAGCCGAGCGGTTTGCTCCTAATGTTCACAATGTTCGAGCGGTTTGTTCTTTGTTTCTCAAATTTCTACTGTAGTTTGTTGTTTGCTCTTTGTTCTCAAACTCGCCAGTCCTTTTCGAACGGTTTGCTCCCGTTTCTGAAATTCTCTAGTCCCTTTCGAGCCGTTTGCTCTTTGTTAGCAAATTCTCTTGTCTCTTTCGAACGGCTTGTTTCTTTTTCTGATCCTTTGGTGCGGTTTGCTCCTTGTTCTCAAATTCCCTAGTCCTTTTCGCGCGGTTTGCTCCTTGTTCTCAAAGTCCCTAGTCCGTTTCGAGCGTTCGAGCTTTTTTCCTTGGTCTCAAAACTTCTAGTCTCTTTGGAACGGTTGGCTCCTGGTGTTCTCAAGTCTTCTAGTCCCTTTCGAGCAGTTTGCGCCTTGTTCTCGAATTCTCTAGTCTTTTTCGAGCGGTTTGCCCCTTGTTCTCAAATTCTCTAGGCTCTTTCGATCCTTCTCTAGCGGTGTGCTACCTGTTCGCAAATTCTGTAGTTTCTTTTGAGTGGTTTGCCCTAGTCCCTTTCGAGCGGTTTGCTCCTTGTTCTCAAATTCTCTAAGCTCTTTCGATCCTTCTCTAGCGGTGTGCTACCTGTCCGCAAAATTCTGTAGTTTCTTTTGAGTGGTTTGCTCCTTGTTCTCAAATTCCCTAGTCCCTTTCGAGCGGTTTGCTCCTTGTTCTCAAATTCTTTGGTCTCCTTCGTTTGGTTCGTTGTTTGTTCTCAAAATCCTCCAGTCCTTTTCGAGCGGCTTGTTCCCTGTTGAAATTCTCTTGTTCCTTTCGGGCCGTTTGCTCCTTGTTCACAAATTCTCTCGTCTGTTTCGAACCTTTTGCTCCTTTTTCAGTTCCTTTTGAGCGGTTTCCTCCTTGTTTGCTCCGGTGTTCTAAACTTCTCTAGTGTCTTTGGAGCGGTTTGCTCCTTGTTCTCAAATTGTCTATTCTTTTTGGAGCGGTTCGCTCCAGTCCCTTTCGAGCGGTTTGCGCCTTGTTCTCAAATTCTGCTTTCTCTTTCGAGCGGTTTGCTCCACTCATCTCTCTTTCGAGCGGTTTTGCTCCATGTTCTCACATTCCCAAGTCCTTTTCCAGCGATTTGCTCCTTGTTCTCAAATTCTCTCGTCTCTTTCGAGCAGTTTGCCCCTTGTTCTCGAAGTCCCTAGTCTCTTTCGAGCGGCTTGATATTTGTTCTAATTCTCTAGTCTCTTTCAGTCTGGTTCGAGCGGTTTGCTCCTTTCCCTCCTTGTCTCTTCTGCGCTTTCGAGCGGTTTGCTCGTTGTTTTCAAACACTATAGATTCTGTCGAAGTTCTCTAGTCTGTTTCAAGCGGTTTGCTGGTTGTTCTCAACTTCACTAGCCTTTTTCGAGCGGTTTGCTCCTTGTTCTCAAATTGTTTAGTTCCTTCCGAGCCGTTTGCTCAGTGTTCACAAATTCTCTATTCTCTTTCGAACGGTTTGCTCCCTTTTCTGTTTGTTTGGAGCCGTTTCATCCTTGTTCTCGAAGTCTGTATCTAGTCTCTTTCGAGCGGAATGCCCCCGTGTTCTCAAATGCTCTAGTCCTTTTCGAGCAATCTGCTACTTGTTTTCAAGCTGATAGTTTCTTTAGAAATTCTTTCGTCTCTTGCGAGCGGTTTGCTCCTCGTTTGCAATTTTTATCATTTTTTTAGAAATTCTCCAGTCTGTTTCCAGCGGCTTGCTGGTTGTTCTCAAATTCTCGCGTCCTTGTGCACTACCCCCACATGGTGGCCGCGGACAACTTGCCTAGCTACTTGCGGGAGGTGTTTAATGCAGTCATGTTCGCGTGCAGTCGATCAGCGAGTTACCGCCACAAGAAGCGCGACGAGCGCTGATGAAAGAAAAGATGCAAGAATGTCAAGTTCATAATCAAAAAAGAGCGGCCGGCCGGGGGCAGCCGAGTACCTTAGCTAACAAGTTAGGCCCTTTTGCTGTTGCTTTGCCTGACTTGCGCTGCTCATGCACATGATACGTGTGTGTACACATGTACCGGCCCCCCCTCCGGGCCTCCCCTCCGTTCCTTTCGGTGCCACTGCTTCGAAGCCATGGGCACTCAGCGTGGACACTGCAGTTGTCGACTACTTCGCAGCGAGAGAGGTGATGACGAACACATCGCCGAATCATGATGCTTGGCCTCTCGGGGTGAAGAGTCCAGCTTGGTGCAAAAGGCCTCGGAAACAGCTGGCGCATGCTGGCGCAATGCGCCGCTCAGGAGTGCGTCTGCTGAGGACGCAGAAGCCATCAGTCCATGTTGTAAGGTCTTCTGGGGACTTCGTTCTGGGGACGAACCGTGCCTTGGGATGCTTAATCCGCAGAGTACTTCGGAACATGAGCGATTGAATTTCACCGCTGAAGAAAGCTTTCTGCCCAGCTCGGAGGCGGGAGCTTAGCTGCAACACGAAGAAAGAGGAGAGAGAGAGGGAGAGGAAGCGGAGCAAGGCGCGGGAAGGGAGAACGAGGGCCTCTCCTCATCAGCCGGCTGATGGCACTGATTGAAGAGCTCGCCAAACAGCAAGCTACCGATGATGCGGTTGTCCACAGGGTTCAAAGCCTCCTGAAGAAGCCCCCCTTCAAGCCGTGAGGTGAGGCCCGCGTGAAGTGAGAGCCCTTCCCAGTAACGGCGTCAGTCAGCGCCAGCCTGGGGGCAAGGACCAGAAAGAGCACAGGGCAGCCAGGATCAGAAGCCTCATGATTCAGGGGGGCCGATTGCTCTGAATGCTAGTGAGTGGACCAGGCCAGTCAAACTTTTTGCCAAAGCTGCTGTGTTGAAGGTTTTTGAGCAAGGGAACGACATACCGGGAAACATCGCGGTACTTAAATCCGAAGCAGAAGCTAGAAAGCTGAACGCCCTGTGGACTTAGAGAGGAAACTGACTTTATACAAAGATGATCACGTGAGGGTCGTGCTCCCAAAGCCGAACTGGGAGAAGGGCCGCGGTGGATGGATTTACTGCAAGAACTGCCTGGTGCACCTTCAGCGCAGAGCTATAAGGACTTTCTGCAGGTCCCTTGCAAGGAGAGACTTGCCAGAACGAAGAGCGATGCCACTGCGAAGCGCATGAAGGCTGCTTGGTGGAATCGTCTGTGCAGGGAAGACCCTGATCACAAGAAGATGCTCCTTGAGGCCACGGGATGGTCTGCGGCAGAGGTCAACAGACTTCGGTCTTGACTGCTCCTTTCCGAGCTGCAGGATCCAGCACAGGATCGGGGAGGCGAAGAATCCAGGCCCAGGAATTGATCTGCTGACCTTCAACGTCGGTGGCAGCCATGGTTGCTGGAGAGCGCTATTTCGTCTTGCTTCTTTAATTCCGACGTCGTGACGTCATGTGATTGCAAAAGGCTTACATTTCTTTGGGGGCTTTGCTTGGCAGGCTAAGAAAAAAGGCTACACTGCTTTTCAATGTGCTGCGCCGCCGGAACAAGGCAGGTGGGGTGGCGTGGTCACTCTGCTTCGTAAAACCGCGCGGCACGGCGCTGTGGTTGAAAACAGCAGGAAAGGAGTTCAACTGCTGGTCCTACTGTAATGTTTCCTCCTCATGTGGCTCCGGGTAGCCAGCACGTGGGCGCTGACATGCTTGGAGAAGTTTTTTGTGGTCAAAACCTCGACAAACAACAGTCGGTGGCCACCGGTGACTGGAGCCAAAACCCGAGAACAACGTCCTTGGCCCTCTGCTTACTGGTGAAGGTGGGTGGCTTGTGGGCACTGACAGATGGACTAGTTCAAAGCGCATTGACTGGGCTTTAAAGTCAGAGGGCAGTCTCTTCTGGCTGAGGCTCAAGAACGCAGTGCAAGCGTGCAGCTGTGGAAGTTTGAAACCGTCGCCGACTTGGCACAAGCCAAGTTCAAGCCAAGTTTCCTAAGTCTCTAGTGTCAGTCTTTTTCGAGAGGTTTGCTCCTCTTGCTCAAGTTCTCTAGTCTCTTTCGAACAAATTGGTCCTTGTTCTCAAGTTCGCCAGGCTCTTTCCAGCGGTTTGCTCCTTGTTCTGAAATACTCTAGTCCCCTTCGGTTGGTTTGCATATTGTTCCCAAATTCTCTATTCTCTTTCGCTTGGTTCGCTACTTGCTCTCAAATGCCCTAGTCTCTTTCGAAGCGGTTTGCTCCTTGTTCTCAAAGTCTTCAGTCTCTTTCGAGGGGTTCGCTCCTTGTTCTCAAATGCTCTGGCCTCTTTCGCGCGGTTTGCTACGTGTTCTCATTCTCTGGTCCCTTTCGAGCGGTTTGCTTCTTTGTCTGAAATCCTCTGGGTTTGCCCCTGGGGTTCTCAAACGCTCTAGTCTCTTTCAAGCGGTTTGCTCCGTGTTCTCATTCTTTAGTCTCTTTCGAGCGGAATTCTCTAGTCTCTTTCGAACGGTTTGCTCCTTGTTCTAAAATTCTCTAGTCTCTTTCGAGCCGCTCGCCACTCGTTCTCAGATTCCTGTGTCTCTTTCGAGCGGTTTGTTTTTTTTTCTGTCCTTTTCGAGCGGTTTGCTCCGTCGTCTCAAGCTAGTCTCTCTCACATTCTCTAGCCATCTTCGAGCGGTTTGGTCCTTGTTCTCTCCTGGGCTTTGTGCCCTTGTGACAGGCTCCACTGGCTGCCCTTCGGAGGTGGCTTTTGGCAGACTGCCTCTCCACGCTCACGTGTTGTTCTTTTTTTCTGCGCTTTCCCCTCCCCTCCCCTCCCCTGCCATCCCCTCCCATCCCCTCCCCCCTCCCCTCACTTTCCTTTTCATTCCCTTCCCATCCTTGCCCTTCCAGTCCTTTCCGCCGCGCTTCGTTCAACTTTCCGTTTCGTGTACGCTACCCTTCTCCGCTTCCCTGCCTTCTTCCTCTTCTTCCTCTCTCCCTGTCTCTCTGCCCCTCTGTCTCTCTGTCTCTGTGTCTCGCTCTCTCTGTATCTCTGTCTGTCTGTCGCTCTGTCTCGCTGTTTCTCTTTCTCTTCTTTCTCTCACCTCTGCTTTCCCTCGTCCTTCTTGCTTCCCTCCGTCTCTCGTTTTGTCTCATTCTCTCTCTCTCTCTCTCTCGCTCGCTCGCTCGCTCGCTCTCTCTCTCTCTCTCTCTCCCTCCCTCTGTCACCATCTCGTTCTTTCCGGTTACTTCTGTGTCTCGGTTTTCCCGTCTCTTGGTGTCTTTGTCTCTCTGTTTTATGCGTCTCTATTTTTTGAGAGATTCTCAGAGCCACACACTGAGGTCCATGAAAATATCATTTTCTCATCGTTCTGCATCTTCGTTCCCCTCCCTCTGGCAGCGCCCGTATCATCAAGGACGGCGGGAAGAGAAATGAAGAAACAATGAAGATTTGGGGCTGCGACACCTCAAAAATGAAGAAAAAATGATGACACAAATGAAGGAACAAACGAAGAAAAAACGAAGAGTAAAATGAAGAAAACATGAAAAACTGAAGAAAAATGAAAAGAACGAAAAGGCTCCGCGTTTTGGCCTCCCCTCCCCCTGGCCGCCTCCCTTTTGGCCCGGACTTCCAACGCAAATGAAGGAAAGATGAAGAAGAAATGAAGAGGCGTGCCTCAGCCTCCAGGCCCAGCGACCTAGAAATGAAGAAAACATGAAGAAATAATGATGATGCGGGCGCGGCCAGAGGGAGGGGAACGAAGATGCAGAACGATGAGAAAATGATGAAAAAATAAGCCCTGGATACAGTCAGCGTCCTTAGTCGCATCGATTTCATGTGATCCATGCAAGTAGTTGGGGGAAAGGGTCCGGGGAGGGTCGCATCAACTCTTCCTGAATCCAGGCAAGTACTTGGTGTTTGC
>BGNK01004495.1:0-30412 GCA_003297005.1 Symbiodinium sp. clade A Y106
CCGGTCATCACATATCTCAAACACGCCCCCTCATTTGACGGTTGCGGTTCAACATGTATCTTCATATGGTAAACACCCCCCTGGCGATTTTGGTTCCATCATATGTCCTGAACACACCCTCTCCACCCCCTCCCTTGGCGATTGGCGATTCCGGCTCCATCATATCTTGAACACACACCGTCCTTTGGCGATTCCGGTTCATGATATATCTCGAACACGCCGCCTCATTGGCAATGTTGGTTCCATCATATATCTTAAACACGCACCCTCACTGGGCGATTCCGGTTCGTCATATATCTTGAACACCACCCCATTGGCGATATCAGTTCCATCATACATCTTACACATGCACCCTTACTTCTCGGTTCCGGCTCTGTCATATATCTTAAACACCACCCTTTGGCGATGTTGTTTCCATCATATGTCTTAAACACGCCCCCCCCGTTGGCGATTAGCGACTCCGGTTTATCATATATTTTGAACACACACCCTCCTTTGGCGATTCCGCTTCAACACACCCCCCTGGCGATCGTGGCTCCATCATATCTCTTAAGCACGCCCCCTCCTTTGGCGATTGGCGTTTCCGGTTCATCACATATCTTACACACAAAACCCCTCCTTTTGGTTGTTACGGTTCATGATACATCTTAAACACCCCCCCTTTGGTGATTTTGGTTCCATCATATATCTTAAACATAAACACGCCCCCTCCTTTGGCAATGGTGGCTCCATCATATATCTTACACACGCTCCCTCCTTCGGCAATTGTGGTCCCAGCATAACTTCTAAACACGCCCCTTCCTTTGTCGATTCCGGTTCCATCCTATATCTTAAACGCGCCCCCTCCTTTGGCGATTCTGGTTCATCATACATCTTATACACACCTCCTGGTTTGGCAGCTCCGGTTCATAACGGTTATGGTTATATCGCAAACACTCCCTCATTTGGCGGCTCCGGTTCATCGTATATCTTAAACACCCCCCCCCCTCTTTGGGCGATTCCGGTTCATCATATATCTTAAACACAGCCCCTCCTTTCGGCGATTCCGGTCCATCATATATCTTAAACACGCCCCCTCCTTTGGCAATGCCGGTTCCATCATACATCTTAAACACACCCTCCTCCTTGGGCGATTTTGGTTCCATCATATCTTTTAAACAAGCCCCTTCCTTTGTCGATTCCGGTTCCATCATATGTCTTAAACACGCCCCCTCCTTTGGCGATTGGCAATTCCAGTTCCATCATATCTTAAACACGCCCCCTCCCTTGCCGNTTCCTTTGTCGATTCCGGTTCCATCATATGTCTTAAACACGCCCCCTCCTTTGGCGATTGGCAATTCCAGTTCCATCATATCTTAAACACGCCCCCTCCCTTGCCGATACCGGATCATCGATATCTCAAACACGCCCTTTGGCGATTCTGGTTCACATATATCTGAAACATGCCCTCTCATTGGGCGATTTCGGTTCTATCATATATCTTAAAAGCCCCCACCCCCCTGGCGATCGTGGCTCCATCATATCTCTTAAGCACGCCCCCCTCCTTTGGCGATTGGCGTTTCCGGTTCATCACATATCTTACACACAACCCCTCCTTTTGGTTGTTACGGTGCATGATACATCGTAAACACCCCCCCCTTTGGTGATTTTGGTTCCATCATATATCTTAAACATAAACACGCCCCCTCCTTTGGCAATTTTGGTTCCAGCATATCTCTTAAACACGCCCCTTCCTTTGTCGATTCCGGTTCCATCCCTTATCTCGGCATCGGCAAGACATGAGAAGGGACCCTCGTAAAGATGCACCGTTAAACTTGGGACCTCTGAATAACGTGCCCTCAGATTGCTCAAGAAGCCCCATTAGGCATTTGGAGCTTGGCGCTCGGATTTGGTTGGCTTCGGGTCGTTCTAGGCTTTATTGTGTAAGAACGTTTTTGGCAGCGGCCCACCGCATACGATGGCTGCGGCATCGGAGCTAACCACGGCCCTGCCCTCGACCTGAAACTGACCCACGCCNAAGAACGTTTTTGGCAGCGGCCCACCGCATACGATGGCTGCGGCATCGGAGCTAACCACGGCCCTGCCCTCGACCTGAAACTGACCCACGCCCGATCCGAAACTGACCCGCCACCGTCCCGCGGCTTCTTCAGGTTGCAGCATACCAACTACTATCAAGTATACACGTCTAAGGTTTCAAAAGACGCATATATAACCAGAGACCGAAAGATATAGATATGTAAACGGAAACGACACGCAGAACACAAACCAAAAAAAGACACAAATAACGCCGAAAAAAAGACACAGATTACTCAATAACTTGGGCATAGGAAGCCATTTCTTGGGACTTGAGACCTAAAAAGGAAAAAAAAAAGACACAGATACCCCCCCCAAAAAAACACAGATAACCCCCTTACCGCCTTCAGAGACACCGCGAAGACACTCTTTGGGGATCTTCGTGTGCATCGACAAGTAAGTTTTAAGGCAACTGCAGGAAGCCTCTGCTTCAGCCCCTCGGCAGCATAGCTGATGTTTCCACGATCCAGGTAGTTGGCAACCGTCACCTCAGCGAAAGCCAGCATCCGAGCGCTTCAGCCAGATCCGACGTTGACCCGCTGTCGCGCTGAGCATCGAGTTTGGCGTGGAAACGTGGAGACTTGAGGGTTTTGCGAGTTCTCTGGCCAGGCTGTCTGCCCCATTCCACCTGTGCTGTCGGTGCCTGAGATGCTCCTGTTTCCTGAAATGCCGACGAAACAGCATCTGTTCAACCTATTTGCCGGTTGAAAGAAACCGAGTCGCGAGAACAAAGATGGGGAGAAGCCGCTTCTTGATCTTCCAAGCAGCCTGACAGGCTTGGTCTATCGAAAAAAGACGAGGCTGACGGCATGACGACTCTTCGCAGCAACTGTGTCCTCCGTACCTTCCGGCCGTGACGGCATCCTCATTTTAGGCCGAAGGGAGAACAGTAGTCAGCTGAAGAGCACATGAGAAACAATAACACCCCATCCTGCCAGCACTTGCTTCCGCCACATCACTCAAGCCTGCCTTGGGGTTGCAAAACAGGCGAAGTCCGCCTGCTCCCAACACCTCCTCAATCCGGAGTCAGTAAGCCCACATTCCCAGAACACCAAATCTGAAAGCCCACAGAAGCAAAAACAGCACCCTTCCACACACGAAAGAACCACAAAGACTCAACATAGCCGAAGGAACACCAACACCCACACCCAGGGACCCCAACCTCAACCAACCAACCGACCAACAGACCAGCCAAGCAGCCTGCCAACCAAAAGACCAATAGACCAACAGTTCAACAAGCCAACCGACCAAGCAACCAACCAAACACGGAATGGCCTCAGTCGCTAGCATCGAAAGTGAATCAGCAGGCGCAGCCTCTCGATCTGAAATCTAACTGGGTCGTGTCAACTTCCACCCGGCTAGACCACCATGCGGTGTTCCGGTTCGGCCGCGGGAGTATCAGGTCAAACAAGCGGTTTCTATGGCACCTCCAAGCTTGTAGTCTGAGCTAGACTTGTGGACCTGCTGCTTGAGGTCGTGTTGAGGGGCCTGGAGAGACATGTCCAAGATTCTGCTCATGCACACAAAAACCCAAAACACCATGCACAGCCTCCGAACTCAAACTGATCTTCAACCCATCACCCGATATTCGTCAGCTAAGCTCGGCGCCTTCGTCATTCTTATAGCGACTGAAGGCCGGAGGATTCGTGTGAGCCGAGAGCTTCACTGCGAAGTCTTTCCGGGGTTCAGGGTCACAAGCTGAAGACACAGCTTTGATGGCATGGGAGCATGGGGGAGTTGACGCTGAAAGGTCAGCTGCCTCGGTTCAGCAGCTCCGGAAAGTTGGCAAGTTTTACTTTGCTAAGTCCAGGAGGGGGGTGCCGGATTTAGTGCAGTATGTGCGAAAGTGAGTTTGAGAGTCGCAGCGATGAAGGAGAGCATTCGGAGCTTTGGTTTCAAACGACGTATCCGCCTCAAGGACTGCAGTTCTCATCGCCGAAGCCACAGTCTGCTGGCACAAGAGACAAATCTGATGCAGAGCTGCTTAGCTACAGCGCAATCAGGACGTGACAGCTGGGCCCTACTAGAGGGATGAAGCGAATACAAAGCCTGATGAGCTTATCTTGTCTGGGGAGCTGTGGGTCCAGCGGAAATCGGGAAACAAGTTGCCAACCCAGCAACTTTAAGCTGTGAAATGCACTCTGAGGTCTCGGCATGCATCTCTTCGCCTGAATGCTTCGGTTGCACCTGGACGCAACTCCATGTCAATACCACAGTCTGTCTACCGTCTCAACACCCCCACCAGAGAAAGCTGGGCCGAGTATGCGCCATGTGAATGAGAACTCGCTAGGATCTTGTCAGCATTTTGTCAGGCTGCCGGCACCAGCTGTTCTGTCTTCCCAGCTGGGTTTTGTTTTGAGATTGAGTACCCGGTTTGCCGATGATTCTCCAGCCAAGGGCCAAGCCAGCGACTGCTTGTAGGAGGAGAATTTGATGCTGTGAGGCACCTTCCCACGAAAGCCGAGCCACTTCCAGCTTCGGGCAAAAGCACGGCGACAAAGAGTGCCCTGAGCACTTGCAGTCATCCTAATATAGTCCTCAGTCCACAACCACAGGCTGCTAGACAGGGGCAAGGTCAACAAGTGCTGTTTATGCGCGCATGAAAAGCACTGCTTTTCCGCGACACTGACACTACGACACCCACAGCCTTCGTTTGCGTGACGATACCGTCGGAGACGTAGGCCTCAAACTCGAATGATAATTCCGGAACACAAAAACCGTGGACATCGACTTGCTTTTCTGTTCCATGTTTTGGACTGTTTGCCTTCACCTTTGCACAGGCCACAGCATTCAGAGGAGTGAAGGCTAATGTCCATGTGTGGCGCTGTCGTAAGTCACGCATGTCCTTCAAAACCTCACTCCCAAATTACGGGGGCACAGCGCTTGTATCATGAAAACAACTCACATCCAAACGCAGTCCTTTGCATGGTTTTCTATCAAGGTAAGAAAGACAAAGAGGACGTCTCCTCTCTCTCTCTCTCCTCTCCCTCCCTTTTTCTCCCTCTGTTCTCTCGAGATTTTGAGCCAGCCCTGGCCCTGGCGGACCCTGAAACTGTGATCAAGACCTGATGGATTAGCCGTCTTTAGCCCTGGAAACTCGGCTTAAAAAGGAAGACGACGACAAATGCGAGCTTCTGCTATCATCCCCGAATCCCCACCCCACCCTCACCTTTGTGGATTTTTCGAGGTTCCTGCGCTGTACCCTGTCGTGTCCTCTATCGAGAACGAGTAGGGTCCTGCGTGAGATTGAAGGGAGGCTGAGGGCGTGGATCTCGGTGTTTCGGATGTAGGGTGCCTCTCGATGTTCCGTGTAAGGGTACACACGGCAACCCCAGTCCTAAACCGCCTGTTTCTTTGCAGGCTGAGGGCGTTGGAATACTCCTCAACTCTCGTCATAGCTTTGCGCCGAGGGCTTAAAGTTGCAAAAATCCAAGACAGCTGAAAAAGGCCCTGCAGAGCTGGGATCCCGCGTGAAGGTGTGCAGGGATGTGCAGGAATTCGGCAACTCGCAGGCGTCCTATGGATTGCAACGAACTGGACCTTATGTCCAAGCGCACTTCTCCCGGACAGCTCCAGAAATGACCCCATGTCCTCAAACCCGAGAAGGGCACATCAACCCCCTCAGCCCGGATGGTGTTCCTGTGACCTTGATTTGCCTGGGCTTGCCATCGTTGAGCTGCGTCATGCCTTGGACCTGGCCAGGCCATCGCTTCGAGAGCTCTAAAGCTAAAGCTTCGAGAAGCCCTAAAAGCTGAAGCTATGGCTATGGCATGCTATGGCTATGTTGAGGCTATGATGCCATTGATGCCCCACTCCCAAGGCAGAGGCGCTGTGGAATCTGGGAACATCAACCTATCCCAAGAGGGTCGAAGACGCCTCCCGGAAAACAACCCAGTCGCCATCGTTGAAGCCATGACGACGGTCCTGGTGTGTGTGCACCTGGAATGCTTGCAAGGAGGGCTGGGGGTGTAAACGTGGGACTTCGAAGCCACGGCTACACGGCTCTGAGTCTCGTGGGCCTCGAGGCTTCGGTTCGCACTAGCCTTGCACAAGCCTATCTCAGGACTCAGCCAAATCATGCGACCCTGCTAAGTCAAAGTCGAGGCACCGTGCCGGGGCTCTCGAGCGTGACACCGGAGACTATGGCGCTTCGTGGCTCTTCGCCGTCCTGCATGATCGTTAAGATTGTCAACATAAACGAGGAAACAATAGAATTCCACTCTTGGTAAGTGCATGTAGTAACCACCGACACAAGCAGCAGCAGCACTGTTACCTTCAACATCAAACTTGTCGAAGCGGTCCTCGTCATCGTCATCGTGATCTCGATCAGTCTTTACCGACAGCATTGCACTTGCATCGTCATTGCATGATTACCGTCAGCCAAAGGGACGCTGATAGGGATCCTAAATTGAACCCCCTAGAAGATACCTTCGACGGGTGCCACAAATGTCATGCCTTTGTGGCAGCTGCGCTTTTTGGGCGGCCAACGGGACTTCAACAGGAATCCGCAGAGACTCCAACGAGGACCCATTTCTGCAGGGTTCCTGTTCAAGTCCGTGTACAACTTAAAACTCTTTGAAAATCCAGGTTCGCAGCATCGCCGTCATCAAAATCATTTTGCTCGGCATCCCGTCATCACAAGCATGAACAGTGTTTTCCTGACCATCACCGTGATCATCGCAAGATGGCTTCTGTTCACTACCAGTCATGCTCACCATTATCGTCATGACCACAACGAGCTGCTAGCCCAGCGACATGAACCCTTCGACCCACCTTGTCCCGGCATGTGAACGACTCCCCAAAGTCGACAAAAACCGAGGAGGCAAGCCTGGAAGAGTTGCTCAACGATGAAGGTACATGATGTGTAGCATCTGGTAGATTGTAGACTGTGCACGCTATACATGACCAACACGTGAAAGCATCAACGAACATGGGGCGATGGAATACAGTGCAGTACAATCAAGCATATGGTAGGCCCTTGAAGCTTGAATGCGCCACGGCGCCATGGACACTGCAAGCCTTCCATGGCAGCACGAATATCTGCATGATTTGCAAGAGTTGACGTTTTTTGCTAGCCGGTCTTCCTCCCAGCAGATACAACCTCGGGTAGCACCGGGGTACAAGCACTCTTGCTGGTTAATCCAAACACTAGGCAACTGTGTCTAAAAACAAAACCGAGCCCCATTGAATGCCATTGAATCCAACCATGAACAAACTTGAATTCGCAATCGTCTCCCGAACCAACACTCCATTTGTGATACCGATGAGCCGCCCTCAAAGCCATCCCAAAGCCTGGAGACTCCGAGCAGCCGGCCCAAAACAGTCCGCGGCGATGAAGCCAACAGGTGGATTTCGAGTCCGGCAAACTTCATTCCACCTCCCCGTCACCCAGAAGAAAGCATTTTGTGATTCTGGTTCCGGCTTGGCTTCCGGGTTTCTCGCAGTTTTTTGTCTGTCGGGAATTCAAAAGAGTGCAGTATCCAGGGCGCCGCGGCCTAGCAGGTGTGCAAGCTAAATCCGGACGGCAGCAAGTCTATTCTTTTGTCACTGCAAATCTTTGACTGCACGTTTCCTCGCGTGAGCTCATTGCTTGTCCGTTCCAGTAGCTCCAAGCCCGAAGACATAAACTCTAGCATACGAAAACACAAACTTGTAGAGACGTACATACCTGCATGTGTAAACCCATGCACGCGTCCACAGAGAGAGCTGCGAAAACACCCGAAGTCGCGCTTCAAAGGAGCTGGTGCGGTTTGAGAGGACTCCGAGCATAGATCTCCCAGCTTATGGGAAGTCGTCGTAGGCATGGTCTACAAATATGTGCACACATCATCTTGGAAAGAAGTACATGCCGAATGCCAGTCAAAGCATCAAAGAAACGGAACCCCCGCGGCCACAGCAAGAAAACGAACCACAAGCTGGCATCAGCACCGCAGGCACTACAGCTCCAGAGTAACAGGCCACAGCTACAAGCCTCAAAAGCTCCGACTGGCTCGTCTCGGAAAAGACGACCAGGGAGACCCCTGACAAGAGCTCCTCGGTCAGCGGCCTGAGCATGGCAACGTGTTGCGTTTTTCTGAGCCTCTGGGCTCTGCGTAGTTCTGAAACTTTCTGAGATTTTCTTGGGTCTTGTGCTAGCTAGGTTGCAGAGAGGGCTTCACGGGAATCCTTGCCGTTTGGGCCTGTAGCGGTCCTTTTGGGTCTTGGAGTCGTGCCTTTTTGTCGGCTTTCGGTCCATGCAAAGGCCCTGACAGTGATCTCATCCCCAAACTTCCCAAACAATGTGCTGACAATATGGGTAGATGCATTTCGACGCTTCACCCCGGCTTCCCCAAGGACTCAGGTTCCCACCCCTGATGCGTCCGCACCGAAACGTAAGGATTGAGCCTTGGCTCCGCGAGTAGGGTGCTCTCAGGATGCAGGGTGCTTCTCGGAAATTGCAGCATAGCTTCAGGCTGCAAGACATTTCTTTTCTGTTTCTGGATGCTCCAGCAAAGCTAGCTGTCAGTCGACTTTTAGACGACAACTGATCCGAACGATGTAAGGTGAGGGCATCACCGTATGCAGTCCTGGACCCTTGAAGATGATCTCAGTCTGATTGCGCCGCTGCTGTCGCCCATATGCCATAAACCTCCTTGTCCTAACAACCCGATCCCCTCCGAACAGAGAGATTCAGGCGGTTTGAGTGGACTGAGCCATTTGTGCTGGCAGCCCATACCCACTGATACCCTACTCGTATCAGCTGGGGACCCCTAAAACCCAGAAACAACCCGGCTCTAGCCTATCACATCACCCTTGACCATGCAGCCGAGGCCCCAGACGATGGATCTGGTAATGGCTACTATAGGCTTGGCATTCTCAACAGGCTTGCAAAGCCTTTCGTATCCCTCCCCTGAGGTGGCCGCTCGGACAGCTGCTTGAGGCTTGCCTCCACTTTGGCTGGCAGAGTTAGGTGAAGCGGTGAACTCGGCACAGTGTGACTCCTGAAGCCCTAAACCTGGAAAAGGAGGCGGGCCAACATTTGCAGAGCTCGCAAGTACAAGCGTGACTGAAATACATGCGTGGAGGATACCCGGACTCAGGTAGTGCTCGGCATCTTGCTGAGGGCATAGGACAAACTGTTTCGCGAGGCTTGACGCGTCCTTAGAGCTGCAGCCTTCAACCCGCTACGATTAGGCAAAGTCACGTCCGCGTAAAGCTTGAGGCACACGAATGGCGGCGACCAAGGTGCCTCGGCCCGTGTCCGACTGCCCACATCCTGCTCTGTCAGGTAGAAGTTGGCACCCAAGTCCCGCCTTAGCAATGCAGTCCTTGAGCTGCAGAATCGTGAACTGCAAGTCGTACCCAAAATTCGACAGAAAACGAGAAGCCTTGAACTTCAAGCTTGAGCAGCGTCCTGACCCGTACACCCTCAACCCCAAATTGTTCGATGCACGGTTGGGATTCTCAGAAGGCCTTGAACACCCCAAACCTGTGGGGGCTGATGGATGCCGACTGCATCGGATCCAGGAGAAGGGTTCTATTGCTGAGCATTGCTGGGAGATCCCGGGCCGCTGGAGGCTTCCAAGCCGGGGAGGAGATGCCGCCGTGGAGGGTTTCTTGTGGGCTCAGGCCTACTGAGCCTTTCTGAATGTTGTCGTGCGTTCGGTTTCGGCGTTGGAGCTTCTACTTAAACGCAGCAAGTCCTAAACCCTGCAGTGACTGCAGACGAAGGGACAGCTCTTGTCTCAGATCTTTAAAGCCAAGACCACCAGCCCCGGTGCTGAAGACTCTACCTCCCCACTTTTTCATTCCTAATGCCGTTCGAGGAAACGGCTGCATGTCCTGAACCCAGACCAGAGTTGATAGGCCCACTGCTGCTCAGCAATCGAATCATCATGCAGGATCACCTAAGCTAGGCGAGGAGGGCTCAAGGGACACGATATCCTTCAGACTACCAAAAAGCCGAACATATTCGAGGCTCTGAAGGCCCACAGGTAAACTAATCTTGTTGTTGGCGGGAGGGAGAGCGTCTTTCGGCTCCTGACAGGCTGCTTCCAACTAGTTCAGGGCAACTCTCCATGTCAGCCGCGAAGGCCTTGACTGACATTTAATTGTCAGAAGGTCGACTAAAGCCTTGGCCGCGGAAACAAAGCTGGCTGTTCTGCTGGACTCCCCATGCGCGGTCTGGCTTTTCCGGGATGAAGGGCGGCTGAGCCAACCCCAAAGCGTACCTTCTTCAGCCCTCAAGCTTCAACTCACGAAAACGGGTACGATTTTCCATGCAGCCTGCCCAAGCCTCTCATCCCTGTCCATGCCCAAGACTCGACGAGCTTTCAAGGTTCCGGCTAAACTTGTCAGTCGTGGATTTTATTCCTTGTGTTGGCAAGCCAGTCTGCTCTAAATCCCAGCCCTCCAGCTCTGTATCCCAGATGCTTTCTCTCTCCGGAATCGTTCTGCATGCGCACAGAACTGCTTTATGGCGAGGAAGCTTCCCTACAAAGGCCCCAAGGTTCGGGCCATAGCAGGTCCGGCGAGGATGAGGTTCTTGGCGACCTCGACCTGTCGGGCTCGCAATGAGGCCAGGGGTCTTAGAACACCTGAGGCCACGAGCCCACGCTCCGTGATCCACCGACCGCCTGAACCGTACCGAAGTATCGAATTTGCAACCCAGAGGTTTCTGTACCCTGAATCCGGAAGCCCTGCTCCTGAAACCCTAACTCGATCCACTGTAGCAGCAGGGTCCAGTTTCAAGGTCAGGTTCTTGCGGAAAAAGCTCAACACCGAAGATCCGAAGCCCTAGCCTTAGGCCGAAGTCTTTGGGCCTTTCTGGGTGCTCGTTTCTGCTGAAGACGTAGATTGGAAACGGTTTCTCTCCTGTCTACTTTGACATGCTGGACAGCAGGTGCCTCCCGGATGTCCTGTTTACGACACCGTGAGAACATCACTGCCCGCTCTGTATTCTTGGATCCCCCAGACATCCAAGGTCGCAACATATCCGAAACAAAATCCAGAACCAGAATATTGAAGCTGTAGCAAGCCTCCAGACGTGCACCCTGATCATTTCAAGCTCGACCCTCGACCCATTGGCCCATTGCATTCTGGGGTGTCCGGCTCCTAAACCCCGCAGGCCGGAGATGAGGACCTCGCGCAAGAATGAGGGGGACAAAGCTTGGGGGGTCCGGCTTGGGCTGCTTGGGCTTCCGAGCTCACGGTCGCGGGGAATGATCGGGATGCGACTTGTCACCTAGCATCCCTCCCGTATGTTGCGGCTTCGGCTTCAGATTTGAGAGTTTACCTAAAGGGATTGATTCGCACCAGATGAGCTTAGGCTGAAAGCCCCGATCTGGATGTGAATCCCCCCGGTACTGCACATCTTCCAGTTCTCCACTCTGGATTTAGAGCCCAGAGTGCTCCCACCAAGTTCGTTTTCAAGTTTCTCATCTTGATGTCGCTGCCGAGGACGTGATGTGGGAGATCCTGGAAGAAACCAATCTCCAACCCCGATCTTAGCGAAACCCGTGTGCTACTGCTGCTACTGTCCATGCGCTCGGAAGAGAGGCCTTCATCTGGATGAGCTTCCCCATGGTCTCCATGCCGAAGGTACCGATCTGCCGGCTGTACAAGTTGGTGTCGATCACAGTCTCCGACCTTGCGAAAACTCGCAGCGGCAAGAAGGGAGTGAATCGCACCGGGTTCTGCAAGCAATAAAGCCCAAACAAGCCCATGCCACACAAACCTGCACGTCTCCGACCCTTGGCCCAAACAGGCTCAGAGCTGCTGCCGTCGTTCACGCAATGTTCTGTCTGTTGCTTCGCAGCCTTCGTAGGCTTCGCTCCTCCTCCTACGATCCTCTGGGGTATGTGCAAGTGCCCCCAGATATCAACCAGGAATCTGGCAATGCTGAACATCGCCGTGCAAACGCACAAGAATCTGCATTCGAAAGGTATCCGACGACTTCCGCCGCAACTGCGAGCTTCGGAGTCCTACTTCGCAGCTGTGCGCACTGATCCCAAACCAAAGCTCTTCGCCCTAATACAGTAACACCTCAAAGCTCTGTGCGATACCCCACACTGTGTACCCTACACGCTTCTGAACTCAGAACTCCTGGGTCCTGGCATCCTGGCAGCGATAGAATGAATTCCCGGTGCTCGTCGGCTTTAAAGCCTGGGCCGACAGGCTTCAATCATCTTCAACCCGTTCAAAACTGCACATACCATCCGTTCCAAAATCTCAACATGCAGGCCGGCAACATGAAGCAAGCCCTCCAAGGCCGACATGCAAACTGGCTTGAACCGCTGTCCGAGTAACGAAATGTTAAGGACTACATCAACCTCATCAAAGTGATACTTCAAAGGGTTCAGGTAAGTTTGGCTTTAGACCACACGCCGTGTCTAGAGCTGGAGTTGCAGCTGGTGGAGGCCTGATCCTTTAGGTTCTCAGTCTGTAGTTCTCCTGCTGACACGCATCCGATGTCATGCGCATGGCATGATGTGGAGCGACTGGGGTAGGGAACCTTTCCAACGTAAGACGGAGCGAGGCTCAAGGACCTCAAGGAAGTCGTGAGAAGGTTTTGAACGACTTGGCTCTGTAGCGGGTCACTGAAGTGCAAATCTTGTCAGAGGCTGATGCGCAGCTTTTTGTGGACCCTCTGCCTCACTCGCGTTGCGCCTGTTGCGCTGTCTTGTGCTCTTGTGGGCATGGGATTCTACTCGCATGCCCCTCATAATAAGGATGACGAGCACATAAAGAGCCATTGCTACACTGCTGACGGGTTCAACCCCGAGTGAGAATGAATGAAGTGCAGGATCTTCAAAACTAGTCTACATGGAATGGAGTCCTTAATCTCAACGGCCCATGCAGCAGAGGCATGCGCTGCTTTGCGGGCCAAGCTGGAGACAGCGGCCCCCTCGCTTCTGCTAGCCCTCGGCACTTGCAGGTTCTTCTTTCGGCTTGTACAAGCCAATAAGTCAGCCACCGTCGGACTCAATGTAACTTTGCATCGCTGACTGGAATATGGGAACTGGAAGGGGCAAGAACTCTTCACTTCTTGGAGTGCAGGATGCAGGCTCGGTTTCCAAACCGCACTCGTTAGGGACAAATCGTACCGTGCCACTTCCAGTCCCTCACACAAACACATCATAACCTGTTTGCTATGTTTGGCCATGGTGAACATTTTCCCAACGTTAACTAAAGCTATCAACAGCCGTACGGCCGTAACAACGACACTCATACTCGGAGGGATGAGTCGCACTGCACCCTGCTCACCAATGGACGGCCGCATCGAGCGCTCCGGACTCCCATCGGCAATATCAGCTGAGCAGCACGGTCGGCACTAGTTGGGACTGAGGAGTCTGAGGGCCGGCTGAATGGAGAAACATGGACCAATGAAACTCTGGGAGGCCAAGAGAGCCACATTTCGGCGCTCTGTGAAAGCTTCAACCGCTTGGCTGGATCTCTGCGCACTGCAGCAGATCAATTTGGCTTTTGAAGGGTTGGTTGGAGGGATGGTCACCGTTTTCGGGTTTGAACGGCAGCTAAAGGGATACGGAAAATGCGGCAGATGGTCCCTGCTTACGGGGCGTGGAGCTAGCTCTGAAGTGTTCGAGGCAGACGAGGCTTCACTTCGGGTTCTGCTCCAGGGTCTTCAGCAGTCGAAACAGCGAGGCGGCCTCGCCAGGTGCCGGGGCCCGCGTCCGGGACTGCTGTAGGGACTAAGACTTCCGACTTCCGAGGTCAAGCGAGCTGTTAATCCTTGAGTCGGAACTTGACAGTTATGGTGCTTCTTCCGGTCTGCACGCAGTGTCTCTCGTCGTTGATGTGCATGAGCCACGCGATACCTTGTGTATACCTCTCCGTAGTCCCAATAACAATATTCGAACCCCAAGAAGGGTCCCTCACCATCCAATTTTCGAGTTTTAGTTTTAATTATCTATCAGCTACCCATTCAACTCCACGATCTCATAGACCCAAGCAGAAAATCCGCCCAAGATACCCGCAAGCTCAAGACTCAAGGGTGGAGCAACCAAGGGTTCGGGGCTTAAGGCTTGTGTGCGAAGGGCGGGAGTTTGCAGCTTTGCGCCGTTTCGCGAAGGCTTATTCCTTAAGACATACAGTTCCGGCATGGGCTCTGCAGCTGTCGCCTCGCGAATGCGGCTGAACTCGATGCAGAAGGCCTGCACCTCTATGAACAAGTCCTGCACCTCCCAGCTTGCCAACGGGAAAATGCAAAGTAGAAGAGCATCAATCATGTAAACATCCCAGTACCCTTGCTGATGTGCTTGTCAGCCATGACAGCTATGAGCTTTCGGAGAAGTCAACAGCTTTTGGGGGAACCTGTGATGCCAGAAACCGAAAACGAAACAAAATCATGAAGATGCCCTCGAGACAAAAAGCATCAAAGCAGTCAGCACAGCTGTCATTCTTCATCAATGCAACATATCTCACTATAGCAACTAGCACATGTGTCACGCAGATGGAGGACATTCCTCCTATAGAGTCCAACCACGCAACATCCCGTTGGATGCGCTCAGGATTGCCATAATTACTTCTTCCAGCTTCCGGGTCACGCACGTTGATGATCTTGTTGCGGATCAGCGAGGTCAGGAACACGCAGACCTAACACGGGAATCGGGAATCAATCTTGTTCGGTATGGGGCTTCGGAAGACCCTCGGCCTCTCTGCCCCCACGAACCTGTAACACCCCGTGCCCGAAGCCTTCGAGCGCACAATTTCGGCTGCAGATCTGACGGCAAATTCGCTTCAAGGGCTCAGAAACCCCGAGCTTTCGAAACCGACCATCGTGGAGCAACCGATACTGTAGGCCCGGTAGGCAATAAAGGGCTGAAGCATAATAAGAGGAATGCGTACTTAGGGCTCACAAGTAGGACAGGCCTATGCAGAATACTTGTCGGCATTTGCATCTGGACTTCCTGTGCACCCCTCGGCTCTTGTCTTGCCAGCTCTACAACCTCTAGCTTGATCCAGTTCGTGTGACTTTTTCACATGCACCTCCGCCATCATACCTCAGTGTAAGCCGACCGTTCTGCACCGGCAGTGATGACCTTTGGCCTCAACAAGACTCGCACACAGACGGGCATGAAGATGAAGATGCGTGAGAGCCAAAATGATGTTGTGCTCAAGTTTGCTTCAGAGAGTTCCATGTCTTGAAGATGCAGGCCTGCAGGTCATGAGAGTTTGAAAGAAGGCTGGATGTAACTGGGCTTCCGACGAGGCGAACCAAGCGATTCTGCATGTACTTGTCCTGGTGACAACGAAGTCTGGAAGACAGCCCAACCAAACACTTCTTGTGGGATTTTCGGCATCTGCCTTCGAAGTTGGCAAAGACTGTTTCGTTTGGCTCCACATTTCGGACCCAAAGCTCACCAAAGCAGACTTAACTTGGAACAATTGCAAGAAAATGAACTTGTCAACTCAGCAGCCAGATGTTCAGACTGGAGAGCCGGCAGATGACCGGAGTCTGCAGGGCGCGAACTTCACGTGGAGTCAAGGGGGGAAAGAGGGTCTGCAGAATCTCAGCTGGTTTCCTGCCAGAGCACCATGCGTCACCATACACTCCGAACGAATCCCATCACACTGGCTGATAGCAACGGTTCCACACATGCTGAAGCTATCTGAAGCCCAAAGCGCGCATGAGCCGACAAGACAGCCACGCCAAGATCAAAACCCTGAAATGAAGCTCTCCGTACCTTGATGTTCTCGCAAGAGGAGATGCAGTTAGAGATATAGAGGTGTACCTCTGCATTCTCAATAGCTATCCTACCACACTGATCAATGCACGACGACTGCCTGGTTGCAGAATGTGGCGGGTTAAGCTTAACTGATTTTTGAGTTCGGCATGGGGTTTGCGAAGCAAACCTGCAAGACTGGTCGTGTTGGCCCTTTGAAGACGTCCAGAAGCTTTTTGGTGGTGTAAGGGGTCGAAACTGCTGTCGTTTTGAAACGTAGATGGTTGAATCAACATTCTACGTTCTCGGACCATGGAAAAGCTGGATATTGTAATCCATAAAGTTTGGATGGCGCTCGAACCCGAAAGCTGATGGTACTGACCTGCGGTCTGGTATGGCTAGAAATCTGGGTGAACTGCAAGATATGCTTCGCAAGGTCAAGCCACAACAGTGAACCATTCCAGCCCGTCCAATCTTGTGGTTTTTTTTTCGATCTGTTGTCATGAACAAGGCCCGCGCAAACTCTGGAGGCAGATCTACAGATGTGGTCAGTCTGTTCACGACCTGCGGGCAGGCAGTGATTTACCCCTTGCAGCATCCACGCACATCTAGGATGTTGCTCGACTTGCAACAGCTGGACGCCCCACGGTTAAATCCTGGCTCCCAGCAGCGATGTAGGTGTAGAGTTCAATGCGATCGCTACCATTGCCCTCTTCATCTACTTTCTGGTGGTGAATTGGACGCCATTTCAGTTAGACAACCTGGTAACCTGGCTCTGCATTCGCGCTTTGTCATGGCCAGGGTTGGAAACGACATTTGGCAACAACAGTAGCCTAGCTAGAAGCACAAAAACACTACGAGATTATTAATGATGGAAACAGTTTGACGTAGTTCTGGTAACGCTTGACCCCGATAGTGATACCTATTTGCAAGGAGAGTGTCAGCGACAATGAACGTGTTTGTGAATGCTTTGAGGTCGGTCCCGTCCTGGCAAGAACATGTGGGCGGCGATGGACATTCAAGCTCACAGAGCTCGACGTGCCCTCTCACAGTTTCAACTTCACATATAACGTCTGTACCATCAGCCAGGCTGTACACCTGAGAAGTTGGAGTACATGCTGTTATCGAGCCGTTTGCTTCAAAACCACTTCGAAAATGCCAAAAACCTGGCCATGGCTGTGTGACTGTGTGGCAAGGAGGGATGCTACAGAAGCTATGTGCTGTCTCAGCAAAACTTCCTGCGGAGTTCCCAGCTTATGGAAGTGCAGAACTGTGCAACACCAAGATCACCGAAACAGTTCTGCAGTGAAACCCTCGTGGACCCACTGAATCCTCAAGCCCCATAGCCTCCATGGAGTGAAGGCTCATCTCCATGTTGACCAAAGCATTGAAGTAGCCCGATATCTGGGAGCCGCCCATCAGCTTTAAAAGAACCTGCTCTCGGGTGTCAGGCTCCCGGTGGATCAAAAGTGGCGAGGGCGAGGGACCAGGGAACAGTCGGAAGAGATGGTGACAATTTCAGTGACCTTACACGCAGGGAGTTCTCTTCAAGGCTGATGTTTTTCGATCCATCCACGCCCAACCCCCCTCCCATGCTCTTGGACCCTTGGAGCCGTCCTTGCACACACCGGGATGTTTTCTACATTCGTGCTTATGTGTGGCTAGAAAAGCAGCTGCGTGCCGAATACTCTCTGATTACTCTCCACGCCTTCTTGTGCTGGCTCCTGTTGCGAATGCTACTCACGTAGTCTGGGCTGGGCAGATGCCGCCCTCTGCCTATGCCCCCTCAAGCAGGTAGGAAATCGTTGAGCAACCTTCCTTGCAAGCAAACCATGACAGAATGTAGCCAAGAGTTGTCACCCCCGTTTATCCAGTGGCCTCTATGGCGATCTGGGGATTGTTCTCCACCTTGCCAGACAACAGGCCGTATGAGGAGCGACTTTGGTCCGGAGCTTGCTAGACAGAGTGCTCGCCCGCTAGGAAAGCCTGATTCTTCTTCTGCCCTAAGTGTCGAACACTTGTTCTTGTACCTCATGCCCGGACCGTTCCTCAAGACGTTTGCAGACACTAGACGATGCAGGGGCGTCTCTGCGAGAATAACAGAACCTCGTCCATGCTTGCCACGAGACTTTCGCTGATAAACCTCTCTTACTCATACTGTTTTTGCTTTTCGATGCTTCACTACGAATACAGCTGAAGACGTGCCGCAGGAAACTCAGAAACACCGGCACCGATTCCGACTTACCAAACAATTCTAAGTTGTAGAGATTGGTTCATCCAAAGCCCGACATCTTCCAAGCGAAGAACCGCTGAGCTCACCTGGATCAGCCCTCCACCGCATCTTGCTCGGCCCGGCACCAGTTCTGGCAACTTTTTGGGCGTTAACCCACAGTGATAGACCAGCTTGGCATCCTCGCTGCACTTCAGAGCGTTTATGGTCCGGTCGGGTTCAGCGATTCCAATAGGTAAGGGCTCCGACTGCTACAAACCACTCCGTCTGAACGCAGCTGGCAGGGAGCTTGGGAAACGTGCAGATGTCTGGCAGTGCCTTCGACCATCCTGCACGGCAGTCTGTTTCCAAGTCGGGGTCTGAAGCTTTAAGAGCAGAATATCAAGCCCGAAGTTCGTGCCATGGTCCTGCGCGAGGCCATCTGAGATGATTTGGATCTGCTGCGGCTGCAACTGTGTTTTCACCTGGCAACGGCAAGCTTGCAGCTTGCGGCAGCTGGCGTTGAATACAGAGCATGTGGCATTTGGGACCAAGTGCGATGCTATGGAGCTTGGGAGCGAGGCGCCTTCTGGACTGTAGGCCCTAGGCCCCCTAGGCCCTAGGCGCAAGATTCAAACTTCAGACAACGATGGGACAGACAAGCTTGAACGGCATCCAATCTCACGGGCCCGCGCCCAAACTAAATGCATAGAGCATGGCGAGCACAAGGAAGTTTAGACAGCATCTGAAGCCCAATCCAAGACCAGATGTGATTGGTCCGTAAGCGTGGCAAGAGCTGCCGCTTTTGCGATCAGCTCCTTGACTTCGGAGCCTGGATGAGCCAGACATGGCTCCGCCAGCCAAACCCGTACTCTTGAACTAACATGCAGCATGGCAACTGGTATAACCACACAATGCACTCAACCCAGACGCAAGCCTCTAAGCACAAGCCTGAGAAGTCCAAAGCCAAAGCTTGCAGGTTCCCTGCTGTAGATCCCTTTGAGGAGCCCGCCGAGGGATGTGTCTGCACACATAGTGTAATCCCAAAGCCTCAGCTGAGCCGAGTTATGGGAAACAAGACAATCTAGCAAGTGTCACCCGAGCACACGTTGTTGTTGGGAGGTTTGCCTGCAGAGAGGCTATCCACAACGGTTAGTCCGACACTCCATGTCTTGGGCACTGGAACCCCTCCGGACTTCGGGTGGCACCGATTCTTCCGAGTGGCGGCTCCGAGAGCAAATGGGGTGGAGTTAGCCAGAAGACCTCCGATTGTGCAGGCGAAGCTTCGGGGCTGGGGCGGCAAAAACAAGTGAAAAGCCACGACCTCCGGAAAGCAACCTGGTTGGTTTCACGTATCGTGCTTGTTGTGTGGCAAGCTTTCGTTTCGAATCTCATGTACTTGCTACAGAAGCTTCTTTGCCAAGATTCAGCCTGAAACCTCGACGGGGTACGCTTTGCCTGTAAGCCAAAGTGCTCTCTCCAGCTTTCGCCAAAGGTACTGGCATGGGCATGGGTTTAAATCTTCTTGAGACTTGGTCGGCAGATCTGGGCATAGCCTAGACTTATGAAGCCTGAATGTGTAGGCATGTCCAACAGATTGTCGTCGAGGATCAGTTGGAGCTCTGCATTTCTGACGCCTCCTACACATTCCGCTCTGTGTTAAGAGCACTTTCATAAAACCGAAAATAAGTTTCAATCTCGAACCTAAATCCTGAATGCTGAACTTGAAATCACTCAACATCAAGTTAAGTTTCCTCTGCACAGAGTCTCTCATCGCATGTCCTGATTCAAAACAACTCCACCCACCTCGTCCACAGTCGGCTCCAAGAGCGGTGGCACAGGTCGTGCCCTGGGCACGTCAGACAGCAGAAGAGATGTGTCTTCATACAACAACTTGCACAACAAGTATCGAGGGATAAATGACGTAGGGCGAAAGCTTGAGGTGTGAGACCTGCCGATACAACGGGTTTAGGCTAGGTTTCTTCGTTTGGGCGGGCTTTTGAGTTGATGGATGGTGTTTGGGCCAACAGCCGAGGGGCAACCCACAGCAGTGGTCGATAAAGAAAGCATTTAAGAGGGCAACCGGTCACCAGCAACCCCTAAATTTCTCTGAGAACACGCTCAAACTTTCGGATCAAAACCTACACCTTAAATTGTCGAGCATCCCTTGACATCCACTCACTTCTAGTGATGTATGGGATGTGGCTTGGGATGTCACTGGTGAACACTACGAATAGGACTGTTACAAAAGTCTTGCACCACGTTTGCAAACTGCCCGGCCACATACCTCGCGACATACCAGCTTATCAAACTTCGCGCTGCGTGCATGCACCCACATAAACGGTTAGTTGTTCGTGTAAGCAAGTTTGAGGCTGGCACCAGCAAGGTTCCAACGAAAGCAGGGTCAACTCCTTGCTGATGGAGGATGGTTCAATTAAGGATTGCCTAGTCCTGTGCGGGCACAGTGTTATTTCAGAGACGCTTCCCAAAGGAAGGCCACCCAGCAAGGGCAGTTTCAAGCTCCAACCTGTGGGGGTTCGTGGGGCTTGGACATGCGACGCTTGCAGGACATGGGGACCTGGCATCTGAGGTTTGGGGTTCAGTGATGCAGGGCCGTATGGCTGCTGCATTGAGCGGCATGAAGCCTGCAAAACTCAATGAAGGAACCATTAACTTCACGATGTTGGATGGAATGAATGTTTGGTGGTGTCGCAGGCTGGTGTTGCAGAGATTGGCGAAGGATTGTCTATGTGACTGGCTCCGGCAACCCACTGCCCGAGACATCACGGCAAGTCCCGAAACCACGAACACGCCCCATCGCTCCTCTGGGTTCAGCTCTATGCTTTCTGTCCCAGTGACCTCGGCACAAAGGTCCAGCGGTTCTCAACACTAACGCCTGACATCCCCGAAGCCAAAAAAGCACGGGCACTGGCGAGACTCAGGACTTACGACACTTTGAAGATGCTGCCAAGCGCGCATCTTCCACGTCCTCGCCCAAGCTATTTGGGGGCAGCGGAGATGGAACCTCTCCAAGAACACCGGGCAAAGTCTCGGGCCCTAACGAGTTCAAGATTTCATGCATCCTTAATGCGTTTTCGTTCGAGGGGCGTTTGGGGGGCCGGGAGGCTTCGGCATGCGCCACGGCTGCACAAGCAGCTGGGACGAGCCAAGCCCTCTGAGGTGTACATACAGTGACGTAAACGGGCTGAAGCTTAAACATGTCACATGTCCCAAATCGTCTTAGACTCTACAGACCGTCTCGCCAAGTCCCACAACCTTACAGTAATCAGCCTGAAACGCGAGCAAGCCTATACAATGAACATCCGAGCATGCGGGAATGTTGCAGATGATTCCTGGTTCGCTACTGCTTCAATTGCTTGAGCTCGCGGATGCCACTTGAATACTTGCCCTGAATGAAAGGGGACCCCGACTTTTCAGCAGTCCCCCAAAGAATCCGAGGCTGCGGCCCAATACCGCTCGTCTGACCTTGGGGGGCGCGGCTAATGGGCTCTTTGCCAGGTTGGAAGAGCCTCACTCGTTAGGTGTTGGAAAATAAGGCCTACGGTGCAAGAGCCCATAAAACACACAGGCAGAGGTCTCAAAGATTGTGGCTCGATGGTCGGTGCATACTGGTCAAAATCAGTCTGCTGAACCGGGATGCGCATGTCAGGGGCTGCGAGAGCCCGAGTGTTGCTTAGCTCTGAGCGCGTCTTTGATGACGGGTCGGATGCCCAACGCGGCACTTGCGCTCACCTGAGTCTCTTCTTCCAAGTGGCCGCTCCGGCTTCGCTCGTGAGAGATGCCAGTGGATAGGGATTGAAGCTTGTCCAGCTCTCGACTACGGTTGGATCCGAGGTGCAGAGGAGCTGACAGCTCCAGACCTTCCACACGATCTAAACCCTGAGCACTGCGCTGGTGAGGTTAGTCGGATCGTGAAGCTGGCAAATATGTTAAGCTGCAAGGCTTTGCTACGCGAACCCTAAAAACCTTGGTACCTGGTTACCTGGCACTGATAAACCTCAGATCGCCCGCATCCTCTTGGGCCCATGGCAGCCGGGGCTCCGTCCTGGTGCATGCTCCGGACCTTGGCTCAAGCTCTGGGACTCTCACGGCTTTCAAGGAGCTTGTGACGGCGGCGCTTTGGGGGCTTCTTGGCATCTGAGCTTTTGTGCAGGGGCTTGCTTCCCAGACCTCGCAGTCTTCGTTGATTTGAGGGAAAGTAATTCTGCAGCAGCCCGACTCGAGGAGGCAACGTCTGTGACTGCCTGCTGAAGACAACTGGGCCAACACCAAACTGACAAAAGCACTGTGGCAAAGGCCACGTCCACAACGCGGTTGAACCGCACCACAGCCCTCTCGCAACTCCATGGCCTCTTCGAAGCCCGACAAAGCTTCTCCTATCCTCTTATCTTCTTCCTCTTCGCAAGCCGAAGCCCTCGACACCCTGAATCCCAACCGGGTTGCCATGTCGAGGTCCGGGAGCGCTGGAATGTCGTTTGGATCGCAGCCTCCGGGCAAGCGAAAGCCCTGGGATCTACTCTAGAAGGCTAGCTCGATGGGTTTCAGCGTTGTCGTTTTTGAAGGTTTGGGCGAGGACTGCTTTGGACTCTGCACTTCGGCTCCAGGGACTACAAAACTCCTGCTGATCGGATGTAGATCTTCGGGCGATCACTGAATTTTTCTGAGGCCTCAGTAATGTTGAAGCTGGGATAAAGAATGGACTTAGATTTCTTGCTTCTTGCCTCTCGCTTTTCTCGCTCATGCTGCGACTTCTTGGAGAGATCACTGTAACCGAGTTCGGAAACCGGCGAGTCTACATGTGTGGATACTGGGAGGGGAGGTTGCGAGAGAAGGCTTGCGGGCTGTGGTTCCATCGACAACCACAGCCCTCGTCTGAACGATTCGGCACATCGGTGGACCGCAATCGTCGAGGAGGGCGGCAAGAAGACACTTTGTAAAGCTCTGGGCGTGGGGGTAATTCCACGTCTACCCTCTAAGTTCGTGCTGCGGCAGCCGGGCCGCAGCTACAGTGCGCTGAATCGTCAACGTCATGGAAACTGACATCTGGAAGCACATACTCACACCGCGCACGTGTTGTCCTTAAGGTTTCATGACCGGACGGATCCATGACCACCCCGGCTCAGCTAAGGCTCTAAAACATGCGAACCCCAAGCGTCTTACTTCCCCTCGGAGATAGTCACCAACGTGCTAAGCTGTTCTGCCCTCAACCCAATCCAAAGATGCCCACTTTGCACGAACTGGTTCACGGTCTGCTTGTGAAGGTCCTTCGGGACAGCTAGTATTTTCGACCGCATGCAGCATCCGACAAGGAATACCTTAGAATCGTTATTGTGTTGGTATCTATGAGACAGGGGGTTAGTTTGGAAGATGTATGGCCTTGAGATGTCGAAGTTCTTTGGCTTAGGCTCTCAACCCCACAAAGCCATTCGCCACTTGTGGGGTTTGGTGTTTGGTGTATGTGGATAGTGCATCGAAAAAGGGCGGAGCACACGAGGCTGGGGCAGGACTGGGGCTCAAACAGGGCCTGGCTGCTTTGCTTCGTGTTTGGCGCTCTCAAAGCGGCGAAGACAACGCTTCGTACAATGGACGACGGAATCCCCAAACTAAATGTTAAAGCATGCGCTCCCTCAATATGGCACGCCGTGCCTTCAAGTCTCTGCCATGTCAGTCAACTGTCTGTTTCAGTATCCAAGCTTTTCCTTGACTTTCTGTGTTTCAGATCCTTGATCCGAAAGTGTCCAGTACACTGCCATATTTCAGCGATCCAGCAGGTTCGAATTGGGAGCACAGGTTCTCGTCTTCTTGATCGGCCAATGTGCCACTTTGTACTCGGCGAGCAGAAGTTATTGTGCCGAATCAATGCGGTTTCCTTGCAAGGTTCATGCATCGGAACGCGAAAGTCCCACAATGGTTCGCCTGTACCCTCCGCCCACCGGTTTGAGAAGGTTCGCTTGCAGCCTGATGCCTTTCGGGCTGTGCCACACTGACCAGAGAGCGCCAAGCCTCGCAACTTTGCCGACCACAACAGCGTTCTGAAATTTCGATGCCAGCTCCAGTCTGTCGTGGTGCATGAAGACTGACATGGAGCGAGCCCTTGTTCACGGCTGTGTAACGGGCATGCATGACTAACATGACACACACTCGCAACCAGTAGCAGGTAAATGATCTCTTATGCAGGTAGAATCACTCCCGACATGTTGCAAACTATAAACTCAACTCTCATCAGCAGATCCACTTGCAGAGCCACGCCCTAAAACAGGTTGAATGAAACGACGGGTCCTTCGGTGGATTGGACAGGAACTGGAGCAGGAATTTTCGCTCCACCCCATCATCTGCAGCGCTCAAGCAAGAAGTCTGATTGCTGGATTTCAGATGTTGCATGAAGCTTCACAGTTTCACCGTTGCGCACAAGGCCTTGCTTACATAATTCGAACGTCTTGAACAGCCGCGCAGGCAGAAACGAACGAGACGACGGATCCTTGACTTACTTCATTCCAGCCACAAGGAGCTACTCTGGGCCGTCTGGGCTTTCTGCCTTGGGCCTTGAGAACACAGCCAGAAAGCAGCATTCACGGTTACGGTTACTAGCGTGGAACAGAAATTCAAAAGCTGTTAGCAACTTGAAACTGACAGCTCAAACGTCAAATACCAGAGACATTAGCTGGGCGAGAAGCGGGGTACTTTGTTTTCTGCTGCTGCGTCTATTGCAACGAACTCTAGCAGTGCATTCCGTAACGACACCAAGAACAACAGCTCCACCCCTTGCCCGAAAGAACTTACTTGTGATTTTTGAAGTACGCAACGCCTCCACAAAACGACACACCATTGATCCACTGTTGCGGGCGAAACCTGTAAAGCCCTTTAATACACGAAAGAAACTGAGGAGACCACAGCTTGTCTCTAACATTTCCACCACCAGCGGCACGAACGGAGTGGTGGCGGTCTCCCGTTCAGTGCCCCGGTCATTCCTGGACAGGTTCTGGAGTTTCAGGATGAAGGCTTCCAGGCTTCCAGCGAAGATGAGCTGTTGACGAGGCCAAGGAGAATTTGGTCTCCGCTGTATTCCACGGGCGGGTGTTTCTGCTGTCTTCTCTGACCCACAGGAAAGCATTGCTTGCTTCTCGGGTTTGCAGCTGGCTGACCTTGCTACAAGTAGTGCACAGTTCACCGAGTCTCTCTGTACTATCTGCGCGACATAGGCACCGCTGGCCTCTCCACATCACAGAGGACAAAGGAGGAGTTTCGAACATCCAGCAGGGTAGCCCAAGGCCAGAAGCAACCAACCGTAGACAAGTGTAAATTCTTTGTACCCTCGACCCTTGGGCACTGAAGAACAGGACTCCGGACTCACAGGCCTGTAAATGTCGTAGAGGAGGTAGTACGAAACGAGCCGTTGCGCCTGCGTCAGGAGCTGGTCCTCGGGACTCAAACTGCTGCTGGGCTCGAGAATGCTGCCGGAATTGCCCAACAGAGCGGGGATTAAAGTATCGAGAGATGTCTTGCTTCAGTTTCGGGGTTTGTGGACTAGAAGTGGAAGGAGAAGCACTGTCCTGCAGCAGCATGCAGATGACGCATCCGGCTCGAAACCTGGTGGAAGAGATGTGCAGGCCCAAGGGTGCCCAAACAAAGGTCCTAAACTACGCAAAGCGTGTAGCACTGGCCCATGCCCAATCAACTGAATCCGATCGACGAAGTTTAGGAACACCCGCCAGATCCACGGAACCCGCTATCTGAACCTTGTATTTATTAATACCGAAAGACTAAGAGCACCCCCGCTCAAGATACCCAAAGGTCTTGTGCTTCGGTGGGATTCCTCAGCTTTAGTGACAGAAGTTTAAAGGCCGCCAGGGGCGACTATGTTGAATGCTTTCCGATCCGGCAACTCCGGGACTCCAGCTCTCTGGCCCGGAAATCACATTCGCAGCACATTGACAATGTACTTCCTGGCTTATGTCACACCAAGCTGAACCAAAAACTGCTCACGGTCAAGCCTCGTATCGGCGACTGAAGCCGGAGTCCGAAGACTACACTTCGAACAGCTACACCCCGGAAACCTGCTGAGGTCCACGCTGCTCAGATTTTGGGAACTGTTTGTAGAACTGCCCCGCGAGGGTGTCGAAGGGCTTGTTTGCCCTGAGGCTTCGAACTTTCCACTTCATTCAGGCTTCGGCAGCAATGTCTTAACAGTTTCGACTCGGAAATCAGTATGTAGTCATTGTGCGTTTTAGCTGCCCCAGAACGAACGAAGGGAGGTCCTGTCCAGATAGGCGACTTGAAGCCGCTAGGAGACGGTTTCTCCAGCAGACTCATCTTATGCAAAAGCTCTTGAGTAAGGAAGAAGTGCTGTTGAAGGTTGCATTACTCCCCGCTCTGGCAAACGATGCGGGCATGCGTGCACCGAAGTGCCTTCAATGAATCGCCACTTGGAGTATGTGCGAGAGAAAGTCCGCGTGAAGCCGGGCAGCTTCGCCCTTCATCCGCTGCTTACATCTTGAATCCTCAGCCCTCAGCATGATCTCCACCTCTAAAGTCTACTAGAGTTTCCAGAGCCGACACTATGAACCAGCTCTGGAAGCCAGTGAAACCTTGACGCTCCACCTCGCTCCGAAACGTGAAGCCCGACAAGCCCAAACTCAGAAGACGGAACCCCAAGGCTGCAGGGCTCCGGGCTCTTTGAGCAATTGAAGCAAGCCATCGAGCTCCTGTCATTGCATGGAAGCTAGGTTAGTTCATGTGTTCAGGGCCGTACAACTAGTACAAAGTAGACATCGGCCGGGAATGAAAGTCACCGGGATCCATGTTTCTCGGTTGGTATCAGCCTACTCTTGAGTGCTACATGCAAAGGAGCAGCTGCAGAGCTGCAGGAATAGCACACACAGGATGAGGGTCAAGGTCTTCGGATTTGGGAGGGAGTTGCTTCGGGATTCAGGACTCGCACTTCCACTCCCAAGTTCTTTAGAACCCACATGTGGTTTCGGAGGCACCCCGAAGTCCGAAAACTTGAGGCTCAGTAGATACCATTGAAACGTATATGTATCATGAGGGGATCTTCGTCGGAAGATAGCTTGCAGCTCAAAGACTTGTGGGTTCCGTTTCAGCTTCTTCGGTGGGTCCGGGATTAAGGGGTGAAGATGAACACTTACGATAAGTGAACGGCTAGCTTGAGGCTTGATTGTTCTTGTGCTCATGCTCTAGCGCTGCTGTATTCAATGGCTGCCTTGGAGTTTCGCTGTCGTATGTCCACAGTAACCCTTTTTACTCTGCCGATCTACAGCAGAGGCGCTTCAGCTCGCAAATCACTGTATTGCAAAGCTCCATCAACAAAACACATCGCAAGCAGTCAACCTCTCAACTGCAAGCTCTGCGTATACAGACATGAACACAAGTCCCGGAAGCCTGCCTGCTGTGTCAGCATGCTCTCTGCCCACGCTGCGCGCGCGGGCCACGTCTCTGCGAGTGCTCGAGCCGCAGTCTCTCACTCCAAAATCGGGGGAACTGAGGGGAGGAGGGAAACGGACACAAGGCTTTGCCAGATCATGCCATAGAACCTACCATTAACTGATCGTTGAGCCGGCAAGAATTGGGAACTAGGCGGGCGCAGCATAAGCTGCCAGGCCTCGGTAATCAGCTCCGCATCCCCATCCCCATTCTAAGGCATCGATTGGACTTGATTCGGGAGGAGTGCAGACCACGTACCTTGAACATAAAGGTTCTTCAACAATCGCTTCCACTGTCAGTCTCTGTCTCCATGCTTGCTGCGTAGCTTAGCGTACCCAATCCGTGTACTGCACGGAGCAGACTTTCGGACAACGAACAGTCTTCGCGGAACCTTCCAGGCCCAAGCCGGGCAACTCGCGAGATTTGTGCCCTCGCCCGTCTCATCGCGATCGCGGTTATCCCAACCCTAAGCCACAGACCCTACTTATGATACAGAGACGTGCTCCAGGGTGAACCGACATTAGCGTGAAGCTGTCCTGACCTGAGAGGTTCTCTCAAGACAGTTTCGAATGGTGTTGGCATGAGACTTAGAGGCCGAGGCTGCTTAGAGTCGACTCGAGCAACGCTCCGTCGCCAGTCATTGCAAGAGAACCTTGTCTACGGCCATCTCAGACACGTCCGCTCCCAGCCTGGGCGGCTGCCAAAACCCCACTCGGATCCAAAGCAGAATAGCAGCATAGCATCGCGGTCGCGTTCGTCCTTGGAACCTTCTGTCTGTGCAAGGCTTACAATACTACAAGCTGGGGAGGCACTGAATGAATCTTTGCAGCTAAGTCGGAGATTTTTTTGGCAGTTGAAGCTCCTGAACGCGTGACTTCCAACTCTCCGACAAGGCGACGACAAGCCCAACAACCCTTCTAAAGCGACAGCCACCACCCGCGAGTCAGCTTCAGCAGCTTCAAAGAAAATTCATTGAAGGCACTTGCTCTGCTGTAGGGCCTATAGTTCGCATGTGGGTGATATGTCGATCTAGTGTTCCCCGGGCTATGCACATGGCAGGAATCGCTCAAGCTAAGCAGCTAAACAGCCCATGAAGATAGATACTGCGGCAGTAACGCTGGTGAAGGCTGCTACAATCACAGGAGAGTTTCTCGAGTCCCCAAGTCCCTAGAAGCTCATTCGGCCCGTCTTGGAGCAGGACTCCTGGAAAATGATGAAATGTTCTGTATTCAGGCTTTCTAATTACAATCCAACTGCTTTGCTTCGAACACCCCCCCCCCCTGTCTTTAAACTCTGTGCATCCCCTCAAGCCCTCGGCCCCTCGACACCCGCCAAAGCAGAAGATCTCCAACGAACCCCCTGCCAGGCCAGCCAAGATGACTCCGCGCCTCGAAGGCTGATTTGGCACAGCCTGGAGCAAGTACTAAACTTCCAGGGAGCTCGTGCAGACCTAGACCTTCGGTTCTTGCTGTTCTTGGGGCTCTGGAGTTCAGGTTTATGGAGTGTACCAGTTTACAGTTTACCCATATCAGAGTTGAGCAGCTTCTGTTGTTTTGGGTCTGAGGGCTTTCTGCGAGATGGAAACCTTGTTAACTGCTCAACAACGGCAAGCAGCCGGCATGGCGCGTGAGATCGTCGTGCTTTCGAGGCAACGTGCTTCACGACAGGGATGCAATGCAGGGGAGGGTGGAACCAAAGACGACCCAGTTGGCAAACTGTAGAATTAGCTAGGTCTGTCGTCCTCAACGGCATGCTGCCAGCTAGCTGGTGCCCTCGAGCTGGACTGCAAAAAATCGAGATATCCGGAACTTGTGCCAGCTGTGAAAAGCTTGAAGCCCCCTGGCCCGGGCCCAGCCTGCTCTGCGGAGCTCTCCGCAAACTTGTTACTCCTGGAGAGACAAGCAAGATGCTGAATTAGAGAGGCCCTACCACTCGATTCGGGGTTCCGCCAAGTTGGGTCGCAAAACAACCACGGTCGAGAAAATACCCATCGCCGGGAAGCCGCCCAAAAGCCGTCCAGGGCCCCTGCGACTTGGTCATGTTCTTGTTCGTGATCTTCGTGCCCTTCGCATGCGCAGAGCTTCCGACCTGAGATCCACAGAACATGGGAAGCTTGACAAAGGGCTTTAATGGCATTCTCTTCACCCGCCGAGCGGAGCTTCCAACTCGGCTCAAAAGCCGAGCGGGCTCAAAAGCACAATAGCAAAGCCTAAAGCCACAAGCTGAGGACACATCCTCCCGAACCGCTGCAGCCATCTGACCAGGTCGGAACTCGTGGGCCTTGGTGGCGACGAGGTCTGATGCTTGAATTGGGGGGGTCCCGGTCCGCCGAGGCAGTTGTTGATGTTGTCGAGTCGGGCCGGGCGGCCCGGCGGGCCCGGGGAGCACAAGTCTGCAGAAAAAGCGTACGGCGTAAAGTGGAATCCAGTGGAATCCATGCAGCCCCACGTCTGGCAGCTGTGTAGCGGGATCCCACAACTCCGACTCGCCGAACCGCCGAACTAACATCATCAGTATGTTCAGTCGTGCTCCTGCTTCTCCGCACCACCCCGCCCCACCTAGTCCGAGATGCAAAAACACAGCAATATCGAAATATCGAGTGATCACAGACACGTAGATATCCGCGCTCATCATAATGCAGAAGCTCCTGCAAACCTCGCTTAGATCACGAGAATGATTGCCATAAACAAAGGTGGCTCGGTGAAGTCCAGATATCCTGAGCCAACCTTATCACCAAGAGCCAAACCCAACTTCGCATGAATGCCGAGGTCCGTGCTTCGGGCGACAGGCCTCCATGCCCCGACCGGGTGCTGACGCTTGAGCTTAGGCTTCAACAACATGTTCGCCGCGGTTCGCCCTCCGCTTGATCCGATAAACCCCCAACGCAAAATCACCCCAACCCCAATCACAGCCCTGAACAGGAACCCTCTCACACTGAACAGCTGACTTCTGAATCCCAGAGAAGTCTCCCCGCAAAATACTCCTCCAACCCCCCCCCCCCCCCCCC
>BGNK01004495.1:30431-53574 GCA_003297005.1 Symbiodinium sp. clade A Y106
CCCCCCCCCGACCAACAGACTTCCCAAACCGCCAATAGAAAGCATCTTCTTGTATCTTCTGCTCGGGACCGGGAAGCCTGAGCTCTGCGAGATGTCGCCTCCGAAAGGATGATTTGGGGCCTATCGGGTCTGGGGTGCGAGACGGTGTGAGGGCGGAAGCTCTTTGGGTTGGAATGTTTCGCCATTCCGAATCATGGGTTTGCGGGAGGGGGGGTTTGGGTGTTTGGAGATGTTTGGAGTATTGAGTATTGTCCAGTTGCTTGATCAGGCTGAGAGTTTGCATAGCCTGACCCTCGAAGCCTGCAGGGGCAAGACTGCTAGGTCTGTCCCTTCGTTGAGCGAGTTTTTCATCCAGAACTGTGAGCCCTATACCTCTCATGCCCTTTGGCGTTGGCATCAGCACACACAGAGTTTCGGCACTGAATGCCCCAGGCTGCAAGGCTGAAGTCCATTTCTGCCGAAGCTCAGAGCCTTTGAAGGCTAAGGCACTGTGAGCTTCAACCGGGCCGTTCAGGATCCCAAGGGTTTTGCGATCTGACACGCTGACACGCGCTGACACACGCTGACACGATGGAGATCACCGGAGCCTTGGCCTTGCTTCGCCAAGCTGAGCATCTGCTCGAAGAGCTCGCTGGCACCTAGCGCTCCAAACGCAGAACCCAGCCCGCCCTCAAGCTGTCGACGGACAGCACTCTCTTTCTTTTCCATGGGAAAGACATCTCCGTGCTTGAGGTAACACCAGCTTCGGCAAAATTAAAACCCCAGAGCCATTCAGACAAGGTTATAGGATTTTCAGCTTCGCAGTTCTCACTTGGAGCAATTGCTGCAGACAGCGAACATTCATTGGAAAGACCCTAGCCTCAGTTCTCCGCCTCCGCTGTGTTCGCTATGTCCATGACTATGTGCCGCTCTCATCACTCTGATCCAGCACTTTGCGAATTTTGGAGCCGAGGAGCGAGAATAGGCGGGTTCAAGCTGGGGACCCCATTCTCTAAGTCAACACCTGCCCAACACGTACCATGCATATATGCCAACATGCACAGAAGCGTGCAAGAGTAGTCCTCGTGACTGCGTGCTTCCTTGATAGCCCAAGAATGATCCGTAGAAACCAGAAACACCAGAATGCCTCACAACCCCAAACCTGAGCCTTGGGGCCCTAAGCCCTCAGCAACAACGGCCTTGGGATCTCAGAATGCCAGAACGTAAGGCTCTGGGAGGGCTAGGGCTTGGGATGTTGGCACCCGCAAGGTGCAGACATTCGGTTGAAGCTTTGTTGGTCAAAGTTGCCAGGAAGGCAGGCTCCCAGATTCCTGGCATGACGGGGAAGACCTCTCGGACAGTCGGACAGCCTTTTTCTAGCTCCTTACTGAAGAGGCTTCCGCAGCCATGCGACCTACGGCATTCATCCTGAAGCGCTGAGCCCTGCACCGCCAGAAACCCTCAACCTAAACCCTAACAAGTCCTCCACCGGCAGATATGGGAGTTTATAAGCGACCCCAATATGGGCCCGAAGTAACGGAATCCTGAAGAGTGAGACTCAAGTTCTCAACTATGTGATCACATGCTGGGGCCCAGCACTGGCATCGGGCTGAAACTCTGGGGCGTCGGAAGACAGCCTTGACGTTGCAGCATCCGATGCGGCCTATGGAGAAGAGAGATGTCAGCTGGGTGCAAAGTTGGAGGCTAATCTGATGCGGGGTTGTTGATTTTGCTGGGTGAAACCTCTACGACGAAGCTTTTGATCCAGTGTTGAGGATGATCGCGCTGGGCCAGGAGCGCTTCCGCGGCCACTGAGTGGCACTCGGCTCTGTATAGGATGAACACTTCCCATGAGACTTGAAGCCCGGAAGAAAGCGTTAGGTGATTTAGGTGATACGGTGATACGTGACATAAGCGAACAGGGCCTCTCTCCCTCTGCTGGCGGCGGGTGCGGGTCCCGGCCTTGCTGGCGAATTCCTCGGGCACAGAGAAAGCAGGTAGATCTGGGTCCACGCCTGAGCATGGCGTATGGCGTGCTGGTTCCAAGATGCTTTAGATGCCACCTAGCATTTGAGAAGTTGAGCTTCACATGAGTCTGTGCTGTGCCAACCAAGTGACGAGAACTCGAAGCTCGAAGCCAATCCAAATCCAAAACAAAGCCCGGAACCACAATCCAACAGGCCTCACCTAAGCTGAAGGGCCTGTGGTTCACCCTTGGTGACTTAGGGCCTAGACTACACCCTACTGCCAGGAACCCTGACCAACAGTTGGCATAGGGTGTTGCCGACAGTGGCACAGAGATCATCGGGAAAATTGAGGAAACTACAATATCTGCTTCTACTTGGCGCCGTGACATTACGCTGGCCCGTCATAACTTCGTCGGAAAGACAGCTTAGACCGGAACGACGCCCAGCATCGCCATTCGCCTGGGTGCTAAGTGCATGCAGAAGCATGCTGGAGAATGGAAGCTCTCTCTGTCTCTCAGTCTCTCTCTCGGTCTCCATCTCTCTCTTCTTCCACACAGACAAGAGGAGCAGTCGGACTACCCCTCCGCATGCAAGGGCGCACTGGTCAACTCGGTCTGCTGCTCCCTCTCTCTCTCTCTCTACTAACCTACTTCCCCTGGCTAGCTAGCTATCTATCTATATATATATATATATACACATACCATTCATGTATATGCAACCCAAACTTGTCAATCGGAGCACTGCAGTTTTTTGTCGCAGCCCTGCGGGAAGGATGCACGGAGTGTGCGTCGAAGCACACGAAGCACTGCCGAGGAGAGGCTGTCAGTCTGACCGAAAGAACCCTTCCATGACAGATGCGTGCTCGAGAATCGCCGGTCTTTCAAACTTGGGAGTGTCTTGATGCTACGACCCAGTTACCATTGCTATTGAAAAGGTTAGCGAGTTTTATGCAGAGCCGCCACAAGCATCCAGGGAAGACAGTTTTGAAGGATTAGCGGTTAGCGCTCGCTAAGTAATTTTCGACGTTCTTTACCCATCGACATGCAAAACCCAAATGGCATCCACACTGCCAACTCGGAACTCAGGGTTCAACCTTGTGCAAGTTCACAAAACCTTGTTTTCGGGAGAACGGCTGCATGGTCCACATGCTGACGAAACCGAGATCTTCCCAATGAAGCATGGGCACGTGTAGCAAGCGCCTCCTCGCTATGCTTCGCTTGCTGAATGCTCCTCTCATGTCATCTTGGCAGTGCCGCCTGCATGTGACAGCCTTTTGGCCACTTGGCTCAGCCAGGGTCTTGGCACACCCTGCTTCAGAATCCAGGTCAGAAAGGTCAAGCTTCTCATCAAGAGAAAGCCACACACCGGCCATAGAAGCCCCTCTTCTGAGCAAAGGCGTCATGGCGCTTCAGCGGGCGGAGGCTGGCAGTTCTGCCTCAGGCTCTTCGTTGCCCCAAGAGCTGCCAAAGCCCAGGTCCTGAGAGGCCATGCTTCTGGGGAGTTCGAAGGGTTGAGTCTGAGGGCTCTGGTGCTTGAGGACTTTGGGTTGCATCTGAACTTGTGGCCTTCTCAGCTGAAGCCCAGAAACTCGAGATGCTTATCTCCTGATCCTTCATGGCTTCCTTTATGCATGGGCCTCCAGAACTTCGAACGCTCGTTTCAGTTTCTGTGGACTGTGCTCCTTACATTCTACTTCTAGGAGCCTTGCCTGGCCAAAAGCACACTTCGACGGCCCCCTACCTCACGAGCAGCACGAGCATCGAGCACCCTTGAGTCGAAGCTCTATAGACTCTAGACTCAAACCGCACTCCAGAGCCGAAAAAGAGCATTTTGAAAACCGGGTGCCTCGAAGCTGGTCAGGGCTGCGCCGCCCTGAAGATAGCGACGGCCAACGAGGTTCTCCAGGCCGGCCATGGCCTGCGGAAGTCGCTTTGAAAGCAAGTCATCTTCAAAAGCACAGGCGGTGGGGGCTTTGTGGGTTTACAGTTCAGGGCTGTCGTGCATCTCTGTTTTTGTTACTGATACTGTTTCCTTCTTGGGTCTTCTTGCAGCCGTGAAATCAAAGTTGTTGTCTGCTTCGTACTCGTTGAGGTCTTCACAGCCCTGGGTAGAGCCACCTCACAAATACACCGTTGCAAAATGCTGATGCTACGTACCAGGGCGAAGCTCGATATTGTGGTCAAGGTTATGAAGCTTCGTTCGAATACACGACTTTCGAGTGAGACTTGCAGAACGCACTGACACCTGCATCAATTGTTTCAATCGTGGGGACTTCCGGGTTTGTGTGTGCTGCAAAGCTCTGAACCGCCTGTTCCAGCGAGAGCTTCAAGCGGGATGGGGTTCTTTTTGGGGTGTTTGTTGTGTTCTTTTTGGTTTTGGCCTGAATGGCTTCAAGCGCCCAGTCAGTCAGTCAGTCAGTCAGTCGATCCGCGAGCCTCAGTCGGTCGGTGCCATGAGCAGACCGCCAATCAGTCAGTCAGTCGGTCAGTCGTTCGTCCATCCGCGAACCGGCCGGTCAGTAGGTCCGTCGGTCGGTACGTGAGCACGCCGATCGGTCAGTCAGTCGGGCTGTCGGTCGGTCGGTCCATGCGCCGAGCACCAGGCACTCAGTCCATCAGTCCGCGACGACAACGAAACGCTGCTGCTGCTACTACTACGGCTTCTGGCTCCTGGCTTCTTGGCTTGTGCCATACTTCCTGTAACTCTCGCACTCTTGGAGACCCCCTAATTTAGAGAACTATCCACATGCCTGAAACCATATCGCTTCGGCTGGTTTTGGCATTCAGCCCGTTGTTTGCGAGTCTGACAGCTGCATATTATGTGGTGGCGCTGCAAACTGGCTTGTTGTGGCAAAGCAAGTTCTCAACATCAACTCCTGATACGAAATCACTACTGTAGCTGCCTGTCGTGCTTCGCCCCTAGACATGGCTTTTGCCTGGGGGGCGGCTGCCACGGTATCGAAAAAATAAAAACAGCGATCAAGATAAGTCGACTTTCTAAAGACTGGGAATTGCATACTGGCAGCCAGCAAACACTCTCAAACAGGTCTTTCACTCTCAAAGAAAGATAAGAAGGAAGGGAGGAAGGCGGAACCACCAAATGAGGGGGCGTGTTTAAGATATATGAGGAACAGGAATCAGCAAATAAGGGGGCGTGCTTAACATACGTGAAAAACCGGAATCACCACGTGAGGGGGCGTTGAAGATATATGATGAACGTGAGGGAGCGTATTAAAGATATATGATGAACCGGAATCGCCAAATGAGGGGGTGTGTTTCAGATGTACGATGAGCGGAATTGCCAAATGAGGGGCCGGGTTTAAGATTTATGATGAACCAGAATCGCCAAATGGAGGGGGTGGGGGGCTATCTAGGATGTATGATGAACCGGAATCGCCACATGAGGGTGCCTGTTCGAGAAGAGAGCTCCTTACCTCTCGGCAGAGGAAGAGATCCCCCGGCAAGAGAGGACAGAGCTCCCCTAGCTTCCAAACAGGAAAGCCTTCTACTTCATCTTCGACACGAAGAGACTNACCTCTCGGCAGAGGAAGAGATCCCCCGGCAAGAGAGGACAGAGCTCCCCTAGCTTCCAAACAGGAAAGCCTTCTACTTCATCTTCGACACGAAGAGACTGAGAGTTTCCTCCAATCTAGTGCGGCAGAAGAGAGCTCATTCTCAAAAAAGACAGACAAGCCCCACCAAGATATCGAGAAAGAAGAGAGCTCCGTTTACCCCTCAGTCGGCAAGAAGAGACCTCCTTCTCTTGCAAGGTTTGTATATGGATCGAACCGAAAACCAACAACACACACATAAACAAAAATATCTCCAGAAACAACCTGAACCCTTCAAACAGCTTCGGAAGCGCAGCACTTGCCAAAGCCTCGACGAGTTTGCTGTCGTTGGCTACAGAGGACTCCCGAGCCAGGACAGACACAGCAAAAGCATGATGAAGAAGGAAGCTGGTATATGAAGTCGACATTCCGATCTCGTCATCTCGTCTTGCAATGCTTACACCGGCCCCCGAATATGGCAGCCTGAGGCTGGATGGCCAGAGTGAGGTCTGCAGGCATGCTGAATTCCAAAGCCCATGATCTCTCCACATTCTGTACCCCAGCACTCGAGCACTTCGAAACTCAAGACTCAAAGTGGCTGAATCATCCCAAAAGGGATGTGAACGTATATTATATATAGCACATTACATGGTAAACACATAACTGATAGACATATACTGATGTATGCACCAGGTCTTCCTCTAGCTCGCCGAAACTTCCCAGGAAAGCATAAGCCTAAGCCCCGTCTCGCATTCTGATCTTCAGCCTGCTGGGCTCACCAGCACTCACTGGCCCCTGTCTGATTGCGCAAAGCACAGAGGCACTAAGTTAAAGTTTGTACCAGCCCAAAGTGGGCAGCAGAAGCGGCTATTTCAGATCCATCCCGCAAATCAATCTGCCCTCCCGTCGGCCTCAGGCTTTGCCTCAGCTTCTGTCCCAATGCTCGCTGCCAGCTGTGCGCCCAGACGGCCTTACCGCAGCCTAAGTCCTGATGCCTCGGGCTAATTCTTGCACAGTTCAGATGGTTTAGATGCGTGGCTGCGACGGCTTGGGGGTGCCGGGGTTCGCCTTGAACTTTGGGTCACTTATCAAGTCTAACGGTTTGTGGCTGTGGGATCAGATGTAGTGTACAAAGCTGTGTGCCTTAAGGACAGTACAACAACGCCGTAATTGATTGGGATCGCAGCTTGAATGAAACATCGCCCACCGGATTACGCCTGCAAGCACATCGTGGATGATTGGAATCTGTGCCGTCGCTTGGCAACCTGCGTGAGCCCCAAAGTATTCCTAAGTTCTGGGAAGTGTAGGCAACTCACACCTGCAGAATCCGAGCTTTACTGCCAAGCCCGGCGGCTGATGGCTTTCTTCCGGCGACGACGCTGTGCCTGGCGGGTGAGTTGGACGAAACATGATCTTGAATCAACAGCACAAAAACGTAGCTCTTCAAATATCCTAGACCATGCGTTTTCATTGTTTTTACTACATCAAACCCAGGGAAGGACACATCCCCCTCAAACTTGCCAGCATATCTCGAATGAAACCTTCGCGAGTCTTGCAGCCACCCGGCGGATTGCGGAACAACTCCAAGCAGCATGTTGTGTAAATGATGCTTCTGCACCGTGGTACCAAAGTCTTAAACATTTTTAAGGCTCGACGAACCACCCTCAACGATTGAGCCCTTGCAGCGCAACTCTGAACTCTCCCATCAGACCCTGAAGGACAAATCCCGCCTATTAGTAGATCCTGGCAACTCATGACGCCCTGCAGCCGTCCATGTTACCTGAAGCGACCCACCAAACCTCCATCACTTAATTCCGACGTTTCCCTGCCTCGGTCTCCCGCTCCGACTCCTCGCGCTCCCGGGCACGCTGCAGTGCGAGCTGAGAGGCACAGATCGCCTCGTCATGGCATGCCAAAAGCATATGCGTACGTGAGATTTACCCATGCATGCACCGGAGCTGATTGCGCTGAAAGGACGACAACTGACTAGATTGACAAAGTGCGGAAACATAAAAGGATCTAAGTAATACACTTGCACGCACATGCACAAACAGACACACACACACAAACACACATGCATGCAGCCGTACGGATGTAACAGACAAGCTAGCTACCCGCCGCTCTACGCGTCGAAGCAAATCATCCCCACCCCAGCGCCACCCCATCCCTACCCGCTGCATGCACCTGCACGCACATGCGCGCACAAACAAAAACACACACACACACAAAATGCAATCACGTACACACAAACACAAACATGAACACACAAACACACACGCACACACACACAAACACGCACACTAAGGAACACACAGAGACACACGCGCGCACAGACACACGCACTTGTAGGCTTACGTGCGTAATGTATGCATGCACACAAAAGTCTGTCTGTACGCATTTACGTCCGTATTTGCGAAAATAGATACAAAATCTGTTTGAGATGTCAACAACAGTTTGTCTGTGATGACTAGTCTCACCAGACTCACTTTCACCAGAAAACTCTTACCACTTTCTTGGCTTATGGCCGCGTCTGCCACATCAGGAAAGACTTCACACAAGCCACGCTAGTTTTCAAAGCCATGCTAGCATGAGCCGTGCACCAAAAGTAAAAAATACGCTAGTTGGGAAGGGCGTGGATGTGCACAATGTGTTGAAGCATACCGTTCTGAAGTACGGCGAACCACACTGCGATGGCTACTTAGCCAGGCCATAGTAGATTTCTGCAGCCGCGCTTGCTGGAGAACGAAAACTGTCATATCTATTCTTGCCTGCACCGGGGCTTAGCTTTTCCGAAGCTTGCTGGCTGAGCGGGCCAGGTTTTCTGCAAGTGCACGAAACTGTGTCAAGTCTCCCTTCCAGTCGCTTCCTATAGCTTCGTTGGCATGGCGAGGGAGCGGACTTCCCTGCCACCTCCACACTAAATTGTGCCGGTTTGCTGTCGGCATGTGCTCTATCGCGAACAGACTGAAGAAATTTGAGGTTGATTGGAACCTCTGCTTCCGTGGTGTAGGAAGGAAATGGAAGGAACACAAACACGGGCAACTCAGGGTGTTGGACGTACACAACTCAGGTTTACAGTCATCGCTTGCTCAGTTTTGCGTAGCTATATCTAAACCAGAGCGTTCTCAATCTCGGTAGAAGCCATTTCTCGAAACCAACAACACATTTGCCTGATGTTAAAATACATGCACCTGATGTTCACTCATGTATTTGTGTACTTTTGCGCACGTATATGGATACATGCCCTGCCCTGACCTGACATGTTGGGACTCAGGACCTGACCCGACCTGAAAAAAACCCGCGCTGTGAGAGACACTGACGTAAAGGCCCGTGCTTGCAGGATTTGGCTCGTGCAGCAAAGCAACTATGGTACTAACTTTGAAGTTGAACCTGCATGCTCAATCTGGAATGCTGGACAACTACCTGGCAACTACCCGAAGCCTAACAGCTGTCTTTCCTGTTTTTGTCCCTACAGCCTCACAGAACGATGCAGACCTCAGCATAGAAACGCTGTTGGAGACTGCTTGTCATGGTGCGTTGCCAGAGGGCTTCTAAGGGCTTCCAAGGAGAGTTTTACGCGGTCCTGGAGTTCTCAGCTCGGATCACAGCCCGAAACCGCAATTTCAGCGTACAGCCCCCCACGTTGGAGCCCTGCATTGACCGGTGGTACCAGAGTTGAAACGAAAATGGTCTCGTCGCAAGGGGCATGTCTTGCCGAGCTGCTTCGGCATTGTCCGTGGCATCATCCAGCATGTCTTCGACCTAGCTCGTACACATTTTCGGTGTGGTTGTACGTGTTTGAGAAGCGATCCTTGTGTCAGTGAACTGACAGGATGAAAAAAACAAATCAAGATTCGGGCAGATATCTTGAACGAATCTGCGGCGCAACCCCGACCATATTGCATCTCACTGTGGACAAAGTTATCCGACAAACAACTAACCTGCAAGCATCGCCCGGCCTGCGCCAGCTGCAACTCAATCTGTGCGTTCGCAACATTCCACGCCTGCAAACCAGCAAGCTCGTCTGCACAAAAACCAGCAAAATCGGGGCTGCTGACTTCCTTTTCACGGGCTGACTTCCTCTTCACGGTCTCTTCGGGCTCGACTCGTGACTCCCTCCACTCTCCGATGCTCCTATCATGAGCTTGGAAACGCACGCCTTCAGCACCGTTCAAGTCAATGAGATCGCATAGCTGGGATTGGCCATGCGAGCTTCCGCGATCGTCCTGTGCATCCCTGGCTTCGGGTTTAACTAGCGCCAAAGGTTTGGCATGCAATCTCCGATGAAAGCTCTGCCGCCTCTCGCTGCTTCAGCCGCCGATAGCGCCGTTGCGTCGCTGCACGGTCTCCCCGGCGCCGCTCGAGCTCGTGCTCGTAGGCCCGGGCCTCCACATGCTGGAGGGCTCCAGGTTTCAGATGTGCGAAAGCTCGACCGGCTCCTCTGGTCCGGGAGGGGCCCGATCCCAGAACTAAAGTCCCGGACTCTTGCAATTGTACGGAAAAGCCGCGTTCTTCACCCAGAAGAACTGACCCTTGAGATAAGCACCCCAGTCACCAATGATTCGATCGCAGCACCTCTTCCCTGATGGAATTCGCTTCTTCCTGTCGCAGCGAGGGACGGAATGACTCTAAACCAAGACGAAACAGAAACATTAAAGCAATCGGGCAGGGTCTGAAAATGCCAATGCCAACAAATCTTTTCTTGGCCGAACCCAACCAAAACGTAATTTCGCAGTTCAACCGACAGCGCACGTCCAGGCAGGTTTGATTGGCTGTTGCAGCAGTAGCCTCAACTCGAAGCCTGGCGAAGCACGGAAGACGGCAATAATGAATGATGATGTCAAGAAAGAGTCTACTTGCGCTGCACAATGCAAGCCTTCCTAGCCCCCGTACCCCAACCGCAGAAAACCCTCCACCTGGGAAGCGACTGGGAGTTTGGACTTGTTTGCAATTAACTATGGCTTCGACTGAGCTCCCGTCTGCAGTCACTGGTAAAGCTTGCAGGCTATCCGCTGCTTACAACGACAAAGAGATACGTTTTCCAGAAGATTATGACTCAGAGACTGCTGGTACTTTCAAGTGAAGGGCATTTCTAGAAGTGCCAAGGCAGCACACAGATTCTTCCCTACAGCCAACCGCCGACTGACGCAAGCGGGACCAATGGACTTCGTAAGCTTAGAGTCCGAGTGCATTGAAAGAGCTATGCAAACGATAGCCGAACCCAATACACTGTTTAGCCGTTCGTCTTGAGCTCGAGCTTCTGGCCTGCTGCTGATCGGCGCAGGTTCGGTGTAATAGATACAATAACTTCAACGGCGATAATGCTAAGTTGTGAAAGCAGCTCTGCTGTGGCGCGGGATCCTCCTCAGCCCCTAACCGCATGTGACTGTTGCCCGTCACATCTCAAGCCTTAGGACAAACAACGCCCTGATTAAGGAAACACTCAGCCGTAAGCCTTGAATACTTTCTACACTTCGATTTGGCTGCTGTGCTTACAGCGGCGAGGACCCTGTGGCAAGCAGTCGTAGTGTCATCATCGTCAAGCAAATGTAATTACGAGTGGCAGTGCCAGCAGCAATAATAAGAGGCACAGTAGTTGCCGACCTGTGTTGCAATACCAAATACCATCCCAGTGTCTCCAGCTCCAGCCAAAGTCTGAGAGATGAAAATGCGTACACATCCGGATCACGGTTTTCTCACTGTTCCTTCATTTTGCTGTCACTGTCATTTCTGTTCATGAGTTTCCGCAGCGGCCGGCCTCGAGGACCGCCACCGCGGCAGCCTCCCGACCGAGGCGAAACTCGTGGTCGGCCAGAGCCGCGATCCTGGTTGGGACGTCAGACTCACTGACTATATGAAACCCCGACAGATCCTGCCACCACCCACGGTCACCAACGCCCCCGAAACCAAAACCAACCTTAGGTTCAAGAGCCCAGGCCCGTGACTGGAAATTCACTGCAAAGACACATCTCCGGGAGGTCGGATGCCTCGTCACCTGCAGCAGACTCAGACGCAGTCTCGCGGCTGCTTCAGGCCGAACTCGGAGATTTCGGGATTCAAGAACACCGAAATTCTGAAACTCTACACATCCCCCTCCGACTGCGCGGCCTAATGCGGCAGCCAAGTAGAAGTTCACCTCGGTCCAGCTAAGATAGATACAGCATTGTGGCATTGCAGGATCTTGAAATGACTTTGTGGAATCTACGGTCACGGTTTCAGAACACGGTGTGCTGCTCTTAGCCCTTGTGAAGTCGTAGGCGCGGGGCACATGTATTTGACGCAAAGACGTGCTTGCGCTGAGCCCCTATCACGCTTAGTTCATCTAATTTTCCTGATGGCTTCCTATTCTGCTTTGAATTTGCCCAATCCAAAAACTACAATGAAGCCCGAGTCAAACAACCCCGACTTCACCCCCAATCCGCTCCTACCCGAAGCCATAGCAAAGGATCAAAAGCAAAGCAACTACCATAAAGTCAGCTCGGTTACAGACTGGCAAGCTTCTCCATAGGGCGCCTCATCCGGAAGTGGCGGCACCCACTCCTGCGACCGAGGCTTGATTCGGACTTTGGACGAACATAGCCCCCTGTCGCAGACAAAGAATCAAAAGACTCTTTGGCTCGAGGATCTACGGGCTGTTCATGCGTCTGATCCAAGGTGTGATATCAATGCACCGATCTGCGATGGCTTTGGTGCTTTTTGGCTTGCTGGATGTGTTGTTCTGGCGGCTTTGTGGCAGCGCTTTGTCTTGGTACTCTGCTTGTTGCTGTTAGTGGTTCGTTCTTGATTTCGTTGATTTCGAAGCACTTGAACAATCTGAAGACACTCCGCCAGCAGCTGCCTTAACAGAAATTCTATTAACTGATGTCTGCTGTTGCAGTGAGCATCACTAGAAATAGCGACGATTTGCTTCTTGTTGGTTTGAATTGTGGGCGGCTTTTGACAGAGTTCTGAAGGTATGGCAGGGTTTGGCACTTTTGCTGGCCTGCATGCTGCCCATCGATTCTGGCGAAGAATCGCTCCGCAGATCTCACGAAACTCCTGTGAAGCTACCTCTCTCTCTTCGTATATTTCTAACGAAGAAAACTTCCATCGGATCCCCGAGATACATACCCCACTCAACCCAGACACCACACGCAAGAGCATTTCGACGCCGAAAATGCTATCCTCGCAGCCTCAAGACCACATGCATTGAAGCCGCACATGGACCTGACTCGCTAAACCGTCTGCATGATACTGCCCCAGCGCCTTGTAAAGTAGCTCCATATCTCAGAAGCCATAAAACAAGAGAGAGAGAGAGAGAGCCGGACTTGATGTCGAGCCCAGCATTCCGAAACTTCGGCCTCGGGCTTCTGCAGTGCATCTCCGCGGCGAAGCAGCTTTACCAGGTATTCGCTATCGGAGTCGGAGATCCTGGGATAAAAGGCTTGGGAAATGGGTGATGACCTGATTTGGGCGCCTGTAAAGGCCAAGATTCCGACGGGCTGTAAAGCTTATGGAACAAACAAGAGCAGGATGCATCCTTCGGAGTCTGGGGCTTTCAAAGAAAGTTGGATCTGAAACCTGGTTCTTCCAGCCCTTGTGCCTCGCCTTCCTAGCCACCCGCACATCGGATACCATGCCTTGCTGAGATGCCGCTCCCGGGCTTACGATGAGAAATTCAGAGCCCAGGTGCAGAATCCATGGGGCAGGCCCTGCAGTTCTTCGAAGGATTTGCGCCCAAAACCTCGTGTGTAGCTCGGGCACATAGCGTACAGCGTGCAAGAAGGCGGCGGGGGCCCGAGGCGCAGCATGAATCTTACAGCATTCGGCTTTAGTCCATACAGGAATGGCAAAGGTACAGAGCATTGGTCTATGCCTATGCGGCATGGTCACCAGCTTCGACTGGACAAGATTGACTAGAACAGGCCAACGCTAATTAGATTAGAACAGATTAGGTTAGCTTCGATTTAGATAGATAGACAAACAAACAGATGGATAGAGTAGCAATTCTGGACACGGCAAACCGGCAAAGAGAGAGAGAGAGAGAGAAGCCTGAAGCACAAGAGGACTCGAGGCCCGGAGAGTCACTGGGGTGAGCTAGCACGAGTTTCTCTCGCAAGAGGCCACTGCATGACCAGGGCTTCAGGGTTCGAAGTGGCAGATATCAGCCACATCAGCGCATCCCCGGATCTTGGTTACACAAAGGGGCTGAAGGTTGTGCTCGGCCTAACTCCGTGTACTTCGAGTGCCACATGAACTCCCGAGTGCCAAAGCACATTCCTATGCAACTCAACAGCTTCCAAGGCTTACTGAGCTGCTTCTGAGGGGCCAAACTCAGAAGCCGACTCCCCAAATCCTGGACACCCGCCCCAGACCTGGAATGCAATCCCAAATCTAAAAACCCAACCTGCCAACGAAACCAAAGCCAGGAAGCTCAAGACTGCTATCCGCAGCACAAAGCTGGATCGTCCTTGGCGAGCTACGGATTCAGGCTTTTGCACCACGGTGAAAGGCTCCAGACACTTATGTCATATGTAAGCCCCTACTACCCATCCACACTCCTTACGATTTGCCAGGGTGCCATGTCGCGCAAGAACAAACACAGCCATGTCGATAACATGCACCGGCATTCACTGCACATCGCCCACCGACAAAACCTAATGCGCTACACCCGAAATCCTGGTGGGGTGTTGAACAGCAACTCATTGATTGGACTCGGGCGGCTCTCAGGGCTAAGCTGGATTCAGCTCATCTTGCGACGTCCTTCGTTTGAGCCTGCTGATATCGTGTTTGACTATTGCAATGTAGCATGGTGCGGTCAAGCTTCTGAGCGACTTCGATCACGTCGTAGGCCTCCAGCTCTGGTGCAGGAGCTTTGCAGCCGAAACTCAAGTTCCGTGGTCCCCAAACGAAAACTAAACCCGGCGCTCAACGCCCGCCTCCAGCGTCCCCACGATAGGAGAGAATATGCTCGGCGCGGCGCGAATGTTGTGGTAGGACGTAACCTGGGGGTCCACCTGAACAGGGCATCCAGAGATCCCAGCCTGAAGTTGAAAAGTCTGGCGCCAAGGTACGAGGATCCATATTGTTCCTCCCAAGAAGCCCGACATTCGGGGTCAACGATGAACAACTCAGGAACACAGCAACGTGCACGATTACGTGTCGCAGTGCTGGGCTCGTAGCTGCTGTTCGATTCACCTGATGTCGAAAGTGCCGCTGTTCAAGGGGCCAGCATCACCCAGGTCACAACAGAGCCATCGCGAAGGATCCAAAGGTTGCTTGAATTCCGCTGGGGAGTCTGCAGCTTTTCATGCATGGCAGTGGTCACCACCGCCAGCATCGCCGCGGGTCTGGGCGGAGCCAGCACCAACAATCGAGGCAAAAGCCTTCCATTTTGTGCTTAAATCTACAGCACATCATCGCCTGCTCGACAGGGTACGCCTTGCCCGTGATCTATTCCAGGTGGCAGTGGTGGTAGTAGTAGTAGTAGCAGCAGTAGTAGTAGTCGTCGTCGTCGTCGTGGTAGTGGTAGTGGTGGTAGTAGTAGTAGTAGCAGCAGTAGCAGTAGGAGGAGTAGGAGTAGCAGTAGTAGTAGCAGTAGTAGTAGTAGTAGTCGTCGTCGTCCTCGTTGTCGTCGCAGTCGCAGTCGCAGTGGTAGTCGTAGTCCGCTCCGCAGAGTGACGAGGACTACGCAGCGAACGTGCCGGCGACCGGCAAGCTACAAGAATCCAATAGCTGCAGGATTTCAGACAAAGCATACGGACATAAATCTGGAACACCACGGGACCTTGTATACACTCCTTGCAGCCGTAGTGGTCCACTCCACGTGGCCTGGTAGAGCCCCGGGCCGCGGTGTGCTGAATGGCCCCGCCGAAGTTGGCGCTCTGCCTCGGCCTCCGCCGCAGAGGCCTCCAAGGTTTTGCAGTGCGAGAGCTTGCTTGGAGGCGTGCTTTTCCTGCTGGCTTCTAAGCTGCTTTGAAGCTGCCTTTTGGGCTATTGACATCGGTCGTCGAAGCATCCGTCAGGAGTACGGGGATGTGGTTAGGCTTCACGCAAGGACACCGGGGCTTTCGGGCAGGGTTTACAGCATGCTACACGTACATTAAATGTGCTCGGGCTTCAGGATTGTGGTAGATGCTCGGAACGGCTTTTGCAGGCCTCTCGCAGAAGCGTCATATTCTAGCATTCGTCGGTGGGAAAACCCGTCTTGCTTCAACAAGTTCAGATTGCTAGAGCCACGGGAGGTGGGCTGATCTGGCATCCAGCTGTCGACTTTCGGGTATGAACAGTCTAAATCCTTGATCACGCAATGCAAAAACGCATGTGGCACAGCAATTTGGAACTGCAGGCTTACATTTGGCAGTGAAAGAAGAGAATGCATCCATCTGGCTATGCCTCCGGGCAATCTATGGCTCAGCAGGTGAACCGTAGCCAAATCTGAGTCTGCGAGGCCTGGTGCATCTTGGCAGGGTTGGAGCCTGGCTGGGAGATTTGCAGGCTCTCAGCCCAGATGGCCTAGGGCCTAGGCCTATCAGTCTCGGCTTTGTGAAGAAGGCACTTTCTGAATGAATCAGAAGGCTCGACGTCCTGAAGGATCCACGATACTCCTGTACTCCTGGATGCGGGGCCCAACACGATCGTACGATTATGGACTGGGGCTCAACAAGCAACCGATTGCGATCACTCACAACTTCGTACTGTTTCTACTGGCCTCGTACATACAAAACTCGCAGACGGCAAATGACTAGGATGGGATTCAAGTAGGAGCAATGGCAGTGAGTTTGCCTTTAACCGACACAGATCTCTGGCAACTTGCTGATAATGGCACGAATCTCGGCAAAACTGTCCTTGTTACCGAATAAACATGACCCCTTGAAGTGGTACTGATACGGAACCTGTCAAAGAAGGCATGCCATGTCGCCTGCCCAGATGACTGCAGATTCTATCCCAGAACCCGAAGCCTTAAACCTCGTAAGCACTGCCAAATACCCCTGCCCTGACCTAGGTCCACATGTAGTGTGAGTAGTTTTCAACACCTCGCTCGAGGTGCGTCATGCACTGTGGTTGGCAGCCTTCTTCAAGCCAGTTGGAACCCGTTTGAGAACGGGACACGTCCCCCTAAAAATGCGAACTGGTGGCGTGATCCGCTTCCGCCGGCAGAGGCGTGTGCAAGCGGTCCTACAGCCATGAGCTCTCTCCTTTGGAGATATGCCACGGCGGCGCTTGGTTGTGGTTTTAAGGTTAGGGCCAAGCCTGGTCAAATCAAGACGTCCACAACAGCAGGCTTTTTGTGCCTGCGTTTGGGGTTTGCTGTGCTCGGGCTCATGCCTTTTCAGGGTGAAGTGGGTTGAATGATCAACTTAGGGTCTTAGGGGAAGGAGGCGTGTGTAGCAACCGTTTGTCTCTCAGTTGTTCTGACTCACTTCCGGCTTGTGGGTGACGAAGTCAGGATGGGCCACCGATTCATCTCCAGAGCCATCATCTAATCTTCAATGTGTAGTTCCCCTGCCAGCTTGAGCGGTGTCATGGCAGCGGCAGTCTCGATCACACGCGAGCTCAGTAGGAACAGTAAACCGCCTCAACCCGACTTGGCAACACCAATAGTGGTGTCTCCCTGTCACAGCTCGGATGCCTGAGCTGTGGTCTTCTCATCTGCTATCAATTGACATACCCTCAACACATTGCACACAGCCTGCAACATGCGGTGCACTCCGAAGTTTAGGGTGATTTTATCCTAGTCATACCTGCGTGCGTACGCCAAATACAAATCCTCCTCGATATACTTAGGCCCATAATGCAGTCTTCCAAAAACTTAGCCTGTATGTGTCGATGACCACGAGAAGATCCCGTTCATCCGCACTCATTCACTATTCGGGGTGTCCATGCAGCGAAACCGGTGTGTGTTTGCGCGCGTATCGTGTGTGTGTATGTATATATATATAAATATACATACAGACTTCCGTATATGCAAACACACATACAAATGGAGAAAGATAAAGAGACTGCATAATATATGTACGAGAGAACACATCCGTACTTCGACATATATATATATATATATAATATAGATCAATAAATGTATACGAAGAGAAAACTACGAAGCTTCATTGGGCGTGAATGGAGCCGGCGAGTGACTCCAAGAGCAACTGCCACGGAACCAGGGAATTGTAGAAGCTCAGAGCCGCGGGCAACGCGCTTTCGCGGACCAGCCGCGGACAGGCCGGCACTGTTCCAGCCTGGACGGAGTCTAGGCGCAAGCTTGGCCAGGCTTTGGGGTTTCAGTAGAGCCGCAGGCGTCCACTTCTAACGACATGCAACTGTGTGAAACTTTTTGAAAGTCACAGAGCTGCTCCAATGCCTAGAGTCTTCGAGCCTCGTCTGAATTCAGTTGAATCCTGGAAGGTACTGAAGCCACGTAGTGCACCATGACCGATATTCTCAAAGTCACACAACACCCACGAAAGGCTTTCCAGAGTTGCCCCTAGGACCGACGTGCTGGTGGTGCCTCCGTGGCCCAGGTTGTTGGCCTGAGCTCGACTTCAGCGCATTTCAAGGGGAGGCAGAGCACTTGTAGTACCGTGGCTGAAGCGGAGTTTAACAGAACATCAAAATAACACAAGATGCACTCTAAAGTCTGAAGGGTCTAATCACTGCAGCGCTGTAAAGATTGTGGCTGTTTGCACTAGCGAGTCAGAAACTATCGGTACTAATACTCGTTCGTGGTCGTGGTCGTCGTTTAGTTAAAACTTCCTGAGACCTCCACCTTGGGTAGGTGGCTCGCGGCAGCGAGGCCAAAAGTACAGAGGCAGCAAATACCAACATCTCTAAGAACCTGACTGTGAAATTGCTCCGTACAAGATAAGCCCTTCATGCTGCAACTCTGACTTTGACATCGTGGAGAATAAACGAATTTAATTGCATCCTCAGCACGTTGTGCTCTTCATTGTTTGATCAACTTCAGTTTGATTGAAGATTCGGGGTTGTAGGTTCTAGTACAGTATCGTTGCGCCAGCTTATAAAACTTAGCGACATGCAACTGACCATCCATCTGGCGCCTTGGCACCGAATAAACGGCCGTGTTTGCACGGCCACGCCATCCAGGTGCAGTGGCATGCAGCAGTGGTATTACACTATATAGAGCACGAACGTACGACAGAGACATAGAGAGCGAGAGAGCGAGAGAGAGACAGCGAGACAAAACGTAAGAACGTGCACCTCGAGAGCCTCGAGGTGTATGGCCATTCTCCGAACCTGGTTCAGGAGACCTGCGACAAGGACAACGTTGTTCCAAACCCCGAGGCCAAGCCCCGGGCACTAAACGACTCCGAAGGGCCGGAGGACATCATCCCAGTCCCCATCACGGGTACCTGATCCGACTCGGAGAGCTTCTCTGAACTCAGATCGATTGCTGGTTATGAGCCGAGGGGTTGCTTAAGTTTCCACCATCAGAGAACCCGAAGAAAATATAGTGAGCCAGGAATTCCTGCCTTTACAGTACTCAAGGAATTTTGATGCCCCAGATACAGAAAATGCTATGTGCTTGATCACTACTTTTGCGTCACATGTGATTCGATTCTATCGTCGTACAAGTCGCCTGCTGCATTGTAGACGGTGCGACTTATTAGAACAGTGTTCAGCCGGCCCTGAATCCACGAATCACCCCCGAACGCCTGGTTGTGGGCGAACGACGGAATGGGCATGTGGCCGATCGGGCCTTAGCTCTTTTCAAGATTCACCGACCGTGCCCATTTGGAAGGCCGGCGCATGCAACATGCTCATAAACCCTGATTCCTGTGAATGTGCAAAAGACTTTGCAGTCAGTGAAGAGAATATCTGCATACGCTAAACACTCCGACAAACTCGTTTCGGAATTACACGTGCATTTTCGGATTTCCGTGTTCTTGGACCCTTCACGCGCTTGCAAGCTTCTTCGCACACTTCACAAGCACAGCTACAGGTCAAATCCACAAGTCTTCATAAGTGGACCAGACAATACTGAGTCAGGCAAGTGCCACTACACCTGCTGCCGTACTTCATATTCTTCTTTGCCAGAAACCTTGCTGCGAATCTGCACATCCTACAACCGTGGGGAGGTGGCTCCCCATTCGCCCGAAGCAAGCCTGGCTAGAAACTCTCCAAACAGACTTGAAGTTGTCGCTCCTGGAGGTTTTCGGGTTCGGGATGAAGGGGAAGTGGGTGGGGAAGTGGGCTACATCCAGAGCATCTACAACCTCAAGCTGAGGTCAGAAGCTTCAAGGAGGGGAACCCTCAATCCAACTAAGGAAGACCGGAATCCTTGAAGCGCCATTGCCAACGGATCTTCCAAGGCAGTCAGAGAGCCACCACCGGACGCTGCCACAGGTATGTGCTGCCTTGGAGAACAAGCTCAAGCTTCAGCCGCTTCAGCTGGACTTGTTGCATTTCCGGCCGCTTGAGGCTTCAGGACTTCAGGCCAGGTAAGTCCGGATTCCACAGACCTTCGGCCCGAAAGTCCAAAGCTCCTACAACCAGAGCTTGAAGCCCTAAAGGCCCTGACCCTCTGACCTACAACCAAAAACATCTTCCCTGCCCACTCCATCTTGTGCTTCCTGGTTCAGGCGCTAAGACGCAAGATTTAGTATGGCAGAGTTTCGGTGTCTGAGTGTGCCACTTCAGATCTAGAACTCAGGTTCATGGTGAACATAAGTAGCGCAACCAAATCACAGCGGCACTCTCCAAAATCCTCAAGTCCCAGCCCAGTATGCATCAGCTCCATCTCTTTCTGCCTAAGTAAGCTTTACAGGCATGTCAGAACCGAAAACCGAGCGAATGCTTCCTCGAAACCCTTATACCTCAGCCCTCTTGGGAGGTGGGAAGCGCAAAATGCCACCAACCGTGTGCCTGAGTGAATCCATCAAAAATCCCTCAGCACGTGTTCTCAAGACTTTGCAAAGCAGACCAGGTGCAACGGCAGCCCAGAGAGAGGCGCTTGAAAGTGGCTGCTTTGAGACAGCTGTTCAAAGGTCTGCTGCATGCCTGGCTGGGAGCTTGGTGCCCGCTGACAGGATGGACCAAGCATGCATGAGTTGAACGTTCCGATCTGAGTCAGTGGGAGCCATCTTGTTCGGCCCAAGGACCACATACACTGCAGTCCACAGTCGAAAGTTTGAAAGCCAAACTCTGGCACCTGCACTTGCAGCCTACAGACTGGCCTACAAAGGTATGACCCTAGTCACAGAGGCACAGGCACCTTGAAGTGACACTGGCTGCGAGGAGGAGGAGGACGTCGCCGCGTCCTTGCACATTTGAATCATTGCTGCTTGGCTTTCCTTCGGACCTGTTCAGGATAGCGTGCTGGGGGCTGTGGATAGCGATTCTGTGCGTTCTTATCTAGATGAGCGTGGGTGTTGTTCCGAAGTTGCTGTGGAAGAAATTGACCATGGGCATTGAAGCCACGGCTTTGTGGGGATCGTTTTCAAGGAGTGGTTCAGATTTCTAGTCTTGGGTTGCTCTAGGACTGTGCCGTGCAGAAGCGTGGGGGGCGGGGTCGACTACCGATTCGAGCAAATGTCAAAAGCAATTGAACAGCAGTATGTACTAGTGCAAACGTGTTTTTGCTTGGTAAAACAAAAAATACATGGATGCACGTAAGGCAAGCAAAGCCATGCCAAGGCAACGAAGGTGCTAGTCAGAAGTTGATTAACCAATGCCTTTCTATGAGACTTCGAGTAAGTATAGCAAAACCATGAAACAGGAGGCGTGCGTTCGCGTGAAGTTGAGAATGAACCTCTGTGTGTGTGTGCCTTTGTTCTTTATCCCTTCGTTCGCTTGCTTGCGAGCCGTGAGCATGTGCGATGTATGGTTCACTTTCTGTCTCTCTCACTCGATCTGTCAGTTGCTCTATCTGCCCGTCCGTTTGTCTGCAAAGCGATCCGATCGTCTGTCGGTACCTATACCTGTCTCTCTTACGAGAGACTTCCGGTTCATACATCTGACTGTCGGCTATTGCTTTTGTCTGCCTGTCTCAGAGTGTGTGTGTGTGTGTGCCTGTGTGTGTGTGAGTGTGTGCCTGTGTGTGTCTGTGTCTGTGTCTGTGTCTGTGCCTGTGCCTGTGGCTGTGGCTGTGGCTGCGGCTGCAGCTGTGGCTGTGGCTGTGGCTGCGTCTGCGTCTGCGTCTGTGCGGGTGCGTGTGTCCTCGAGTTTTCGGGCATGCAGCTGCAGTGAGCCCAGCTGTCCCGAACAGCCAGACACGGATTCCAGTCCCAATCGTTAACCTGCTGAGTGCAGAACGAGAAACAACCTCACCTCCAAATGCTCACCCCTCGAATCGCCAGCCGCAAACCCCGAAACTTAAACCGTGCGGCCGCCTAAGCCCCAAATCACCCACCCCTGGATCCTGGCGCGGCTGGTACTGCTCCGCAGCACTTCGAAGATGCCTCCAAAGGCAGCTCTTGGATTGGTGGGAGTTTCGTCAAGCGGGCTTGCTACAAGGATGTTTGGTTTAGGGTTGCAAGATGGTGCTTCGAGGTCCAGCACACACAAGATGGTCGATTTGGAATGCACCGTGAGAGTGCTTGCAGGGTTCGTGAGGACGATCTCACGGAAGAAAGTATGGTTCCAGGGTTTCGAGTTGAAGCTGTCTTTGGCTTTAGGGATCTTGTGGTTCACGGCGGACACCACGACCAAGAAAAGCCCAAGGCCCGAAACCCAAGCCACGATCTGCGCGGTCACCATCGAACAGCTTCGAGCATACAAGAAACGTCTCGCCGATCTCAACAATAGTCACCAGACGAAACTCGTTGTCGAACAAAGTAAAAGTAGAAGAGCAGAAACTCGCCAACATCAGCAGAACCAATATAAGTGGAAAATAGCAAGCCTAGCCCCTCACAAACCCCAACTCAAAGACGAACTTTCGAGGCGCACACCCGACATCTGCACCTTTCACCAAGTGATAAACGGGCGTTTCTGAGACTCTTTGAAGCCAGGGTGCTGAGGGAGGATATTCAGCGAATCGTTCCGTGTAGGCTCCTGGCTGCCGGAGACCGCCCTCGATGCCGGACTACGCGGAACTTCACAGACAGAGCTTTCGGGGAATCCAACCCTGGCCAGCTTCATTGTCATCGTCATCATCGTCGTCACTATCAACATATATACGTGTTCAAGAGCATGCATTCACACAATTGATTATGCTGACATCCTCATGATTTCTGTACTGAGAAATGGAAGCATCCGAGGATTCAGACACACTAGTCAACTACTACACTGGACTATTATCAGATCGGTCATGTGCTTTTGTTCGGCACCACGTTCGGACTGCAGCTGCTATTGTACTGTCCAATAACATGCTTGTGGCTGTTGTTTCTTGTTGTTGTTTTCCGATTAGCTTACATACATCATCAGAGTCTTTATCACTCCTCTCGTCACCTCTTTTGTTGCCTCTATGGGTGACAGCACGGTCAGGGTGTTTTTTTTTGTTGTGGCCCCTTTTTGCTCGTGCCCCGCGTCACGGGTTTCTAGAAAATTTTTTGCTGTCGGCCCGGGTGTGCAAAGTGTTTTTTTTGTTGTTGCGCTCCGTTGGGCGTCTCGGCGGGGCCAGAGCAAAAAAAAAACCCCCCCCAGGGTGTTTTTTTTTTTGCTCCGGCCTTGGGCGCCGGCACGGGGCCAGAGCAAAAAAAAAAACACCACCCAG
>BGNK01004496.1:0-53572 GCA_003297005.1 Symbiodinium sp. clade A Y106
CACACACACACACACACACACACACACACACACACACACACACACACACACACACACACGGAGATGCACTGACAAAGAGACACACAGCCGCAGGCACTCACACGCACGCGCACACACACACAGACAGACACGTAGAGACGCACAACGACACATAAACTCACACACGCCCAGGCACAAGGTTACACAGACAGACCGAGACAGAGACAGCCAGTGACACGGGTTTCGAGCCCCTGACCCCAAGCCCTGCAAGCAAAAAAGCAAGCAAACAGAGAGACACACAGACAAAGAAACAGACAGAGACACGAGGCAGAGGCACAAACGCACCCACGTGTGCACGCATGCCAAGCACACACCGCACGCTTTGCGCGCACGCGCAGGGAGGGGGTGGGATGCAGGGGAGACGTCTGTACACACCTTCACATGCACGCACACGCTCGCACATAATTGCAGATGCTCACACGCACTGACGTTCCACGAGCACACTTAGACAGACAGACAGATAGAGACAGACAGACACAAGCGACTTTAGCATAGTCACCAGGCGCGCCAGCCGAAAAGAGCAAGAAGAGATGCCGCCGAGGACGACGAGGGATCTGGCTGCAAAGTAGGCATGTCGTGTGTATGATGCACGATGCTGGTTTGTGCCTGATTCTCGTTCCGTGCAGGAACCTGCGGCAGAGGCACTGAGAGAGCGCCGCGTGCAGCGAGTCAGTGACTCTTACTACTTGGGAGTTTGCGAGGCTGTCGACCCGAGCGCACAGGCGACTATCTTTACGTTGCGGTGTGTGGTGTATGTGTTTTGGCGGTGCAACATGCTCCAACTGAAAGGTCGTACAAGCTGAAGACGACAATGACGAACCTGGCATCACCCGGGTGAATCCGGCATGTCCGGCTCTGCGTGCGCATTTGAGGGCCGTTTCCAAAAAAGAAACGCCAAGCGGCGTCGTGTAGTCAGATCTTTATGCCGTCGATGACATGTCAGTGTGACACGTGTGCAAGCAGTTTCAGGGCGGAGCTGCAGCTTGGGCATGGAGCTTTAGTTCCGGCTTATATTTAGTCTGGGCGCAAAGCTCAAAGCATGCCAACGCATCCAAAGCCAAAGCTTCCTTTTTGTTGTTCGGCTTCTGTGCAGAACTTCGTGGCCTCAGCTAGCTGAGCTGCGATCCGCTGGACTTTAGACTCCTTTGCAGGAAATATTCTGGACTAGCACCGTGTCGGGTCGAACGAGGGCTTTCCCAAGCGATATGGATCAAGATGTGCATCTTCTCGGCAGTTGGAGCGCTTGTGCGCAACAGTGGACCAGAAGGGTGCAGGCATTTCGAAGGTCCGCTGCTGAAGTGATGCGTGCTGAAGTCCGTACATGAACGAGTCAACACGTGCGCAGACCGACTTAAATGCACTTCTCGACCACGGCATCCATTGCGACGGAGCCCTGGGTCCTCGTCATGTGTTGATGCATTGAGCGAGCTACTTGCAGCACCGCAAATGATACCAAGAATAGTCATACTGTCATACTTGTAGGTAACAACAGTCTTGCTTGGGGTCTCCTTTAGAGCCCGTGGTTACTCCAAGAGCTATCGCGATTTCATCCTGTCTTGGCTTGTGTCACATGTTGTGGCAGTTGTCCTGAGTGGACTTGGGCCGGCTGAGGTTGAGACCATCGCATTCATGCCTTTGCGAAAGCTGTGACCGCCTCAACTTTGACTTGCAGGCATTACCTTTCGTCTCGCTCTTCGCACCGAGGCATGAGGTTAAAGGAATCGGCGAAACCAAAGCTGCATCCTTGGGTGGTATTGCTTGAAACTTTAAACCACGGGCAATTGCACGTTACATGTCCGCTGGCCTGCCCGGAACGGTCCAAGCATGAGGCAGCCCGAATCCATGCAGCTGCGAAGCAGCTAGTTCCAATGCGTATGGTGGGTACCACAGATGCAGAAGCATTCTACTCTCGCAGACGGCAGCTGACAGTTCAGGTCAGTGCTGCGGAAATGCTCCAGCTTCGGAAGAATATGGTCGGGGGCCGTGAAAAGATTGTGTTGGAAGTTTCGTTCGGCTTCGCTCCGTGGCAGGTTCAAATTACCACAGGATCAGTCAAGCTGGATAGCTTGTTGAAAGGAGGCGTAGAGTCATGCCGGCCTGTTGGGTTGGGTTGTTGTGGGGGCCCATCACCAGCATTGCTTTCGAGTTGTTGTTGCGGGATCGCCTAGATTTTGCAATCGCTGCTGCTTTGCCCCATCGGCACTTCCACGGCTTTCGATTCTGCCTGCCACAAAACAACTTTCCAGCCTCTTGTTGCCCAGCCTGAACAAGCGATGCAGCGCACGCACGCACCCACCCGAACACAGGTGGGACATACTGGAACAGTCTCAAGAAATGCCAAGCCGGAGAGCACATCGGTTACTCACCTTCGGCATTTAGTCCCTGAGAACTGTTCGATGCTGATGTCCGCATCAGCTTCTACAGAGACTCGGCCAACAGGCAGGCATGTTTCTGCTTCACTGCCTCATCAGATCATGCAGTTCTCTTCTCGCAACTCTGCAGTGCCAGATGAGTTTATGTGTAACGCAGGGATCCCTTTTTGGGACTACGCAAGAGCACTCGAGCAGCGACGTGCATCGGGATGTCGAGTGGTGTTAATTTGCCCAATGCTTTGTGCCAGGACCGGGCAAATCACAGAGGCCTCGCGATGCAATGCAGTGCACGGCGCACATTTTGGGGCACTTGCAGAGCTTCACTCGATTTTTGCCAGCCGCTCTTGCACAGATATTCGGTGAATTTCGTTGCGGCAAAACTCAGCTCTGCCTGGCGCCTACGCATGAATAGCAGTCCTTCATATGAATGTCAGCATGCAAGCTCCACAAAGGACATGGCTGCACTAGATTTTGTGCAGACTCAGGCCACACGCTTTGCGTGGCATGCCAGCTGCCGATCAGCCGGGGAGGCGGTGAGAGCAAGGCCTGCACAGATCCTGCAACTCCTCCGTCCTCCGCTGGTGATCAGAGCCGCTCGTCTTGTCCAGGCTTTGTACATCGACACAGAGGTTGGTGCCTTGGTGCCCAGTGCTTCCAGATGCCTCAACGTGGGTTGCCTGGTCGCAGGGCACTTTCCGACCGGAAAGACTGGCAGACATAGCCAAACGCTACGGTCTGAACGAAGAGGCGACCCGACCACCCTCTGCTTTGTCTGGGTTTGAAAACTGACGACATTGGAGGACGTTCTCGAGAATGTTACATATGCGCGGGCCTACAATGCGGAACACCAGGACAGCCCAGATGATGTCACAGTGTTTGCGATCCATCACGCACGACAGTCCTTCCGTCTTTGCCACCTCCTGGTTTCGTTGTTCCAGCGGATCTGAAGGACAAGCTCCTTATAGAAGCTGCCAGTGTGTTCTGTGAGTCAAGATATGTCGAAGGCTTAGTGGGTTTGCAGCTCATTGGCTTTCCTAGCATATGGTGTGCTAAGGCAGTCCTGATCGTTGATAGTGCGACTGGGCTTTTTCGCACCGACTACAGTGGCAGGCAAGGCGATAGCATCGTTAGCACTGCTCATCACCGATGACTTCTCATACTGTCCGCATCAGACGATGAATCACACTCATTCTCACTATCAGTCTTCTTGTCATGTCTGGTCGAGTTGTTGTGCCATTAGGGGAGAGCTCGCGGATCGCCAGCAGGTGCGAGTGGGTGTGTCGCTTGGGGCAAATCGGGGCAGTCTCAACAGCATGCGTCAACTTGTCAGAAGCCGTTTATGGGTGGCAGGCACTGAACCGTTTTCTGCGGAAGCTGCAGCGCATAGCTGACGAGCACGGGGTTGCCGTCGTGATCACGAACCAGGCAGGGTGTCAGAGAGAGGATGCAGGAGCAAAGCCAAATTCAGCATCGGTCGCCAGTCGCCAGGTGATGGCATCCCCAGAAAGTGGGCCAGCCGCTTACATGGGACCTCAGGCTGGGACCGGAGGATTTCTAACTCCTTCTCTGGAGTAGGCCTTTTACTAGTAGGATTGGATAAAGCGCCTGTGACGAGTATATTCGGTGCTGGGCATTCCAGGGCTCGAATCGCTCCGACTGACGGAGAACATCGATAGCCCCAGCCGCCTTAGGCGGCGTATTTTTCGGCCTCAGCCATCGCAGCCTCTCCTCCGTGGCATCGCCATCTGAGAGGCCGCCGCTCGAGACTACGTGCTGCCCTGAGACAAGGCAGAGCAGTTAGTAGCGCAAAGCTGCAGCTGCTGGTGGTCCACCACGGGACCTGTCCGATCCGGAAGCAACGACTGCTTGCTATGGGAGCGGGCGCGACCGGCCATCCGAGCAATGGGCTGCTCCGGAATGGCAACAGGATGCATCTGGAAGACGACGGGCCTGGCCGGCCTCCTTTTCCTCTGCGTCTGCGCCCTGGTGGTCTGCACAAGCCAAAGGCAAGGCAAAGCCTACCTTCCCCACCTACAGCGGTGTTGCGGTACGAAGCCCAGCCACACCCCCTACCGGGCCGTTGACGCAGGGTGTCGAGCCTGGTGGTTTGGTGACGGACATGCAAGCGGCACTGAATGTGGCGCGCAAGGCCGAGATCCGTGTCAACAAGCTGCATGCAGCCTACGAGGCCGCCCAGGAACAATGGGCCCAGTTCGACAGACTCACCAAGGAAAACTACCAGAGAGAACACCGCCGATTCCAGAAGGACCTCGAGCGCATCGAGAAAGAGGCTTTGGATGCAGAGGCCCAGCAACAACGCTCGAGAGAAGCCGTGCTGAAGATTGCCAATGGGCAAGCTCCGGAGCCCGTACAGCCTGGGCCTACGGGGGCGGATGCGAACGTGACGGCCCTCTTCGAAGCATGGGTTGCGGAGGACAACAAGGACCTGGATGGGGTTTATCATCGAGCTCCACAGGCACAGCCTCCGAGCACCCCACTGGACGGATGCACTGGTGCCCCTATGACGCCCACGATGACAGGGCGCCCCAGTTTGGTGCGGGCCACGGAGGATCCGTATTTGGGGGCGACCGGAGCTCTGCCAGGGTCGCCTACACCTGGCAACTTGGCTACCGGTGGCCCGCTTACAGGTGCGCCGCCTGGACTGAGTCCTGGTCATGGACAGATCCCGAAGCACCCTGGACAACGGGACAAGTGTGTGTTGCGGGCCCCCACGGCCGATGCCCAGCCCCGCCTGGGGATCAAGGAGGCCACCAAGGCAAGAGCAGCGTTGAACACCGGACATGTTCCTTTGGAGGTCAAGCTGCAGGAGAGGCGAGACCTCATGCGCAATGCACTTCGGCCGTTTGGCCTTGCCCCCAAGGAACCTGCTCCTTCTGCTCCCGGCGACGATCTTCTACGACAATGGCAAGGCCTGGCTTCCATGACAGTCGAAGACGACGATCCGGACTTTGCCGACACCGGCCAGATGCCGTTGACAGAGCTGGAGTGAAGGGTTTTGCTTCCTGCCAGGCGGTGGAAGGTCTTGGGCCTACAGGTCCGAGCCGTCTAGAGGGACGAGCCGGTCACAGCCCGACGTACTCTGGCCGTGCGGTTCCCTGTGGACAAGGCTGTCCTTGTGGTGCCCCTGATCGATTCTACCGATGGCAGGCTTTGAGCCGGGATGCCTGTAGTAATCTGTACAGATCTGGTCTTTGTACAGCCTGCCTTTTCCGGTTCGACGATCGCCATCTTGCCTCTCCTTGCTTCTTCGTTGTCCTCGGCAGCCTTCACCTCTCCTTGGGTTCTGGAGAGGTTGTGGGTGTGCCTCCGCCGTGGGTGGCATCTTGCTGCGCAGCAGTTCTTCCTTGCTGCGCTGCAGCCTCATTTCCAGCCCCTCTGTGGCGATTCTTGCTCTCTTTTGCCAGGGTTCTTGCCCTCGTCCCCCTAGGGGTTCCTTTTCGGTTTAGCCTCGCCTCCCTAGGCTACGGTTTTCCGTTCCCGGCTTGGCATGAGGAAGCGCCTAACAGTTGCATCGGTGGCGCGGGGGCAACGGCTCCTCATGCTTTTTCTTCTCACACAGCTCAGCGGCTCGTTTCTGCGTGTCCTCACCGGTGCCGCTTTGGTGCGTTGATCGCCGCTCCTCAGGCCCTTTTTATGGTTGTGCATGTCCATGAGTACCTAAGAGGCGTATCGGTGGTTCAGGGACTCCCACCATGGATCATGCCAGCCCGGCCTATAGCTGTTAGCCCTGCAGGACCGCAAGCCGCTGCTTTGCCAGTAGCAGATGGCTACGCTTGGGGCAATGTGGATGTTCGATCCTCTGTTTATGCCAGCTTGCAGTCTTTTGCACCTGTCCGTGAGTACCTAAGAGGCGTACGGACTGTGCCCGCTGCTGCAACTCCCTCTGTCTTGCGCGACTGCGAGCCCCGCTGGCTCCTTGCCCTCCAGTCGCTTGCCTCCTGGCTGTTGCCTCTGACTCGCAGCTTGCTAGTTCCTGCGTTCATAGCACTGCTGCAGCTTCTTATCAGCCCGTGGCATGTATCCACCCCCTTGGGCCGCGCTTGTTGCCTTCCACTGTCGGGAGCCCGCCCAAGTGTCCTACGGCCTCTAGGTCTTGCTGTCACCGGTGGCCGCGTTTTGGACTGGCAGCCATGGCGTGACCGCAAAGGTCGCACCGCTAGGCACTCCCGATCCACTCGTCCACCGAGCCGGTGCTGGTGTGGGCTTTGGACACTCTTGCTCCAGTGTCTGGCTCTTCCTTGCAAGATTGTGCCTGACACCCAGCCTGCCTTTCGAACTGTTTGGGTTTGTGCTGCTGGGCTCCCTATGGCTTTCGGTGCTGAGGCCTCGGACGACCTGCCAATTTCTGATGCCGGTGCCGCGGAGCCTCCCGCTGCCCCAGCAGCTGTACATTCATGGCCACGCCGCATCCCTGACCCTGTCACCGACGGCCGGGTCGTTCCAGCTGCGGATTACATTGGAGCCGCCGATGTACTGAGGGGGCCCCCTCCGCCTCTTCCTGTCCGAGTCACCGTCGACAATGCGGTCCGACATACCCAGCCAGTACGGCTCCAGGACCACATCTTCTCAGCTTGGGTAGGGGCCCCCTATTATGTTCCTGGGACCCTGCAGTTTCCACTTAGGTTGCCTTGTGACATTGAAGATGCACTTGACGCCGCGGAGCGCAATGTTTCAATGTCTCAAGTTGGACTTCTGCGACCGGGCGATTGCTGTACGCCCCCAGCCCTTTGCCTCCTGTGCTGCCTTTGTGCTTGCGCCAGCTTGGTCCACATACTCTGCTCTTGCCGTTGTTTGTTTGGACCTTCGGGATCTTGGTGAACACGCGGATGGCCCGGTCTTGGTCAGCTACGTCACCAGGCCAACATGCCTTGCAGAGCTCTGCCGAGAGGCTAGTGTCCATGATGCCAGCTACTGTCGTGTGTACCTTGGTACAGACACCGCCCCTCTGCAGCCTGACGAAGAGGTCCATCTGGCAAGCGGTTGCCTGGTTACGTTCATGCGTACTGACCGCTTGCCTTGCTTCGCCAACGACCTTCAATATCGACTGCAACTCCCTCGTGTATGGAGCCTGCCGCCGAGATTCCCTGTGGACCCGGCTGTGCGCAGTTCCCTCCTCCTCCTGCGTAGCAGTGGCCGCTATCTCTACCGGCCTCAGGCGTCGCACGATCCCGGTGATGTTGCAGCGGCCCGTTTTGTTGGCGTCAACCGTGCTGCTGTGGACTTTCATACGCCCCGACCAGGCGCACTCGAAAGAGTCCTTTATCGCGGCATCAGAGTCAGAGGCGTCGTTGCAATTGCTGATAGGCTTTTTGAGGAGCAGTTCGTTGTCTTTCTGGACCTAAGGCAGGTCGCCGAAGGCATTCAATTTGTCATACTTGACGTGCCACACATACCGCTTGCCGACCTGCCAAGACTAGTGCATACCCGTCCGCCCCCAGGATGGGTTTTGCACGTTACCGGTGGCAGACGTCGTCGCAACCGAATTGATGTCGTCAACGCTGACACGCTTGTCATTGGATACAAGTATGTGTGTGATTCTGACGCCTCCGAACCTTCCTTTGCCCCAACCACGGACAATGAGGAGGACGAGAATGGAGAGTCTGACGATCAGACTAGTGACCACTCCTTGCCTGGCTCTGTGGCGACCACGAGGTCGCGTAGCCAGCGGCGGCACAGCAATGCACGGGATTCCGAACCATCGTCGGATCGTTCCTATCAAGGGGGCCTGGACTTGATGCTGCGGGACTGCCCTGCGGGTTCCAAGGTTGGCTCCGCTCACCAGTTGCTTCGCTGCTTGCTTGGCAGTCCAACCGGACACCCTGATCTGCCTGTCGATGCGCCGCTTTGGTCCTTGTCCTCTTTAGCCCTCCAGAAACGGTCACCTAGAGTCGCTCTTAATCGCTGACAGCGTTCATGCCTCCGCTCTTTGTGTTGCTGACGTGCGCCGAAGCTCAGACCTCATCCTCAACACTGGCAGTTTTGCAGAACAACTTAAGCTTCTGGCCGAGCCTGCATCCCACACCGCTAACCAGGCACACAGGCTCAACGTGTTGCGGAACGCCATCGAGTTCCTTGGAGGGTTCTGGCGTCACCATGCTCCCGATGTCCGTCTGCACGCAGGTTTGCCCATCGTGGAGGAGCTCTCTTCCGATGAGGACATTGACGATCGCCTGCGCAGAGCCTCCTTTGTTATTTGTGTTCCAGGATACACGTTGGAACGACTCGTAATAGAGGTCCGTTTCCCTGCCAGTCTTCCTGATGTCCTGCCTCACCTGAAGCAGGCACGGCAGCGGGACCGGGACTTCAGATTTCCACATCTCACCCCTGCATCCCCCCAGCCCGTTGATGGTACTGGAGTCTTCTTGGCTACGCCCCATTGGCATGCTGGGGCGGTTTACGCGTGCATCGACGTCACACGCATCGATGGCAGATTGTTCGCTGCCAGCCTGCCTACATATGTGGACAGACATGCACTCCTCACGCTCATTCGGATACACAGGCAAGACGTCGAATTCTATGTCGGCCTTGACCAGAGCCCCTTGCAATCTGAAGTCCTGGCACATGTCGTGCTCGGCACCACTATTACCGTGCTGCCTGCAGGCACTGCCCCGCCCCCTCTGTGGAACTTCGGACATATGCTCTTGGATGCAGGGCAGTGGAGCTCGCATGTTACTGTTCCGGATCTGCCTGCCGGCGGGGCTTATTGTTTGGTTTGGGAAAGTGGCCACCAACTTTTTCGGGCCGACACTCGGCGACCGGATTCGTTCCGAGCTGGTATTGCAGAGGCTGTCGGTGAGGAACTTGGGGACATAGATGTGACCCCGGCCCAGCCACGAGTTGCCGATGCGGTAGTTGCAGGTGTCCCTTGCCATACCGTTCTTGCTGCTACTGCCCCTGCATCGAACCCAAATGTTGGCAGGCCGCAGACCATCCTCCTTGACGGTCGGCCCATCCAGGAAGGCTGGCTCACGTGGCAGACTTATAACGGGTTGCTCTTCCTGCCTGACCTGTTACAATTTTTGCGACCCGTTGTTCCGCCTGGACACAGCCTTGGCTTTGCTGGGGCTCCTGACCTTGGCACGTACATGCATACCTCACCTGGCACAGTCGTTGTTCTTGACTTCTTACTGCGCCCCCCGCCCTTTTACAGGGCCGCCTATCACCCGGATGTTGCCCCCATTGCCACTGGGAATGGCGACGCGGCCTCTACTGCTGCGCGGCCCGCTGGGCCACCAGCGCCCCGCCCTGCGACTGACGACACAGACCCTACTGATGTCCCATCGCCTCCCGCAGCAGTCCCCACTGCTGTTGGGACTGCTGATACCGCAGACATACGCGCAATCTTTCTCGTTTTTGCGCCAGGATACCTCCCGGAACTCCTCGAGATTACATTACCAGCACCCTCGTCTGTGCAAGACGCCACCGCTGCCGTGCACTCTGCCAGGTCACCTGTCTCCGTCAGCCGATTCCCTCATCTTGTGAGGTGCACCCACAGCCCGACCTCGACTACGGCACACTTCTTGCGCTGCCTGCTTGGCCCATCGATGAGGTCCTTGTCTACTTTGACCTACGAGGGATAGATGATCGCTACTTTGCGCTCCAAGTCCCAGTGGCCATGACGTTTGCTTCCCTATTAGCTGTTGCTGACTTGCCGGCCGCCACACGTGCCACTATCTACGTCCGGGACATCCCTTGGCCTCTGGGCCCCTCAGTGCGCGTCGAACTCCTGACAGGGGATCTCATTGTCATTACGCAGCCGGACCATCCCATCCTTGTGCATTCCAGTCTGAACGACATGCTTCAAAGCCCCCAAGGCTGGGCCACGGAGCTGGACATCCCTGGAGAATTTGGTGACCGCACCTGGCTTGTTACGGATCATGAGCCGCTCCGCTACGACATTGATCGTCGCCGGGCTGCCACCTTCCGCAGCGACGTTGCCGCAGCGCTAGACATCTCTAGCAGTACTCTCCTTCTACAGCCGGTGTGGCCGCACGTGCTAGATTTTGCCGATCATGGACTGCTTATCCGCTCCGTCTTGATTGCTGTCGAGCCGCCGGCCGTTACTGCACATGGGCCGGATCGTTGGATCACCTGCCTCCTAGACTTGCGGCCAATCTTCCTTGGCTTTGTTGCCGCTCATGCCCCTGATGGCCTCTACCCAGTTGCTGACCTTATACACAGTTGCAGGGCTTCTGCCCTCGGGGCTTCCACGTTGATGTCAGTGGTGGCCACAGGCGATCTGGCAGCCCTCGGGACTGCCGTACCGTGTTTGCCGGGGAAGTGCTCATTGTTACTTTCCAAGCCAATGTTCCCCTCAGTAGTGGGTCGGCCCTCCTTGGCCCCGGTCTTCCCTCACAGTTGGCTCCAGGTCAGGATCCCGAGCCCGGACCTGGCTTCGCCGCTGATGCCGCACCTGGTGAGAACACTGCACAGGGTCTACCTGTCACTAGACCAGCTGCAGGGACTGGTAGCGGTCCCAGCAGCGCTGTTGACGCCCTTCCTGCCGCTGCATTGCAAAGACGACAGCCACGGGCCTGCCAGCCTAAACCACGTCTGGCATTGCTTTGCCAGCCACTCCGTGCTGTTCAGCTCCCAGGGTCCGCCACAGGCCTGGATAAGCCAGTCCTTTCTGCCCTCCCTCTGTCTTCTGATGCGTTGGCTTCTTGTCGATTGCAGAGTGAGTGCCTGCCTGATGACGTCGCACCGACGTGGGTCTCTGTTTGGGCTCCCTGCAATGTCGGGCGGCCAGTGCCCACGCCGTGTCGAGCCCAGCGTGCGCCGCCCGGTGCAAATGTTGGCCTCCCTGACAAAGTCCTTATTACGCTGTTGGAGGAATGTGTCGCTCGTACAGACGAGTGGGCGTTCCTCGCTGCCACACTGCTGGATACGCTCATTGTACACACCACTGCCACTGACGTTGTGGGTGCCCATGCTGCGCCGCTGACCCTCAGGCTCGCGCGCCTCCTCCCAAAGACGTCCTTCCAGACTCAGGTCCTAGATCTTCAAGAAGTGCTGCCGGCTGCCTGCGATGATTGCTCAACGGACTGGCTGGACAACGATCCGAGTCCCCTTCTCAACTTTTCAGGTGTGTCGCTGGCCCTGCGCACAGCTCTTCTGGATGTGCCTCTCTGGCGAGACGCCCCATTGACTGCCAAAGCCACACATGTGGATGTGTTTACGGACGGTTCGACCTCTGGCCACTCCGGGCCTCTATGCACTGCTCCGGCTGGCTGGGCCTTCACTGTTTGGGTCGTCACAGCCACGCGCAGCTACTTCCATGGGGCTGCCTATGCTACGGCTGTCCCACCTGGTACCCCCTTTCTTCTGACACGCCGCTGCAGAGCGAGCTCTTAAGTATGTGTTGGGCTCTTGCCTGGCTCTTTGAGTATGGTCCAGCCTTCCGGCTGCCCTGCTACCTACGATTTGATTGTCAGGCAGCCGGATACGGGACCTTCTGTCAGGCTGCGCCCGCTGACGTGCCTGCCTTGGATGGACATCTCAGCCTTAGTCGCCTTGCAGTTATCCTGCGGCAGTGTGTCAGACAACGCTTGCAGCTCACGGGGGCCTATGTTCAGGGCCATGCAGGACACCTCGGCAACGAACTAAGTGACGGCTTTGCTAAGTATGCCCGGCATCACGTTTTGCCTCTGGAGGAGCGGGTCCTCCCTCTGTGGCCTGCCAGCCTCACCAGGCATCCCCTTGCCAGTTGGGCGTGGTTGTGTGCCGCGCCTGCACCGGACCTCCCGGCATTGTATGCTTTCGAGCCCACTGCGGGCTACTTGCAAGCGCAACCGCCTGCCGCTCGGCCGCCCCCTGTTGCTGGCCTTGTCCCTCCCACGCAGCCGTCTTCTTCCACCTGTGTTGACCTCGCCTGCATGACGTATAACGTCCTTATACTTTTTACTTGATGAGCGCAAGAGCTCTGCGAGCGCTGCCGCTCGCCCCACTGGTCTCCGGTTAGTTGGCAAGAGACATCTCATAACCCAACAGTGTGAGGCTCAAGGTGTACATCTAGTTGGGCTTCAGGAGACCCGCCTCCAGGAGACAGCCACTTTACCCGACTCCAGATACCTCCTCTTGCATGCTGCCGCAGACGAGAGAGGACACTTCGGGTGTGCTCTCTGGCTCAGCAAATGTTTGCCATATGCGCACAGGGGCAGCACTCCCCTGTTTTTCGAGCAAGCTCATTGTACGGTTGCTGCTTTCTCCCCTCGACATATCCTTGTCAGCCTTGACGCGCCCTCTCTCAGCTGCGCTGTCTTGGTTGCACATGCTCCATCCGATCCTTCCGGTACTACCGGCCTTGCTGCCGCCTTTTGGAGGGAGCGTACTACGGAACTCCAACGTCTGCCTAAGGGCCGGGAGGTCATCGTCCTTGCTGACGCAAATAGTGGGCTTGGTGACCACATTAGCCCGGCAGTTGGTGACCACGCACTGGAACCCGAGAACCCTGGTGGGCTCTCCTTTCATGACTTCCTCCTTGCACATGGTCTGTGTGTGCCAGCGACCTTCGACCATGTCCATCAAGGCGAGTCATGGACTTGGTGTTCGCCCACAGGACACACTCATCGCTTGGACTACGTCGCCACGCCTCAAAAGTGGCTTGATTTTGCCTTGCGTTCTCATGTTTGGTACACGTTTGAGGCTTTGCAGAAGCGACAAGATCATGTGCCAGCAGTGTTGAGATGTCGCTTCCAGACCCGAGGCGCCGCCGACACCGGACCAGATTTTCGACGCCGGGCTTGTCGCCCCAATGACCTTGACCCCGCGCTCGATCTTTTCCCTTTCTGTCAGGCCCTTGCTGCTGAGCCTGCCCCAGCTTGGGCGACAGACGTTGATGCCCACTTCACGCAGTTGTCGCGCTCCTGGCTTACTGCTGGTCAGGCCTTGCTGGTGTCTACTGCCGCCACGCCCAGACAGTCGTATCTCTCTGCAGGCACCTTACGATGGGTACGGGCACGTAAGGATTTGCAACGGTACTTGCGTGCTGAACGACAGGAATACCGAAGACGTAGGCTACTCATTGGCTTTGCTGGATTTGTCCTGCATGCCCGGGGCGGTGGTTTTACGCCTGCCGCATGTGCCCGCGCGGACTCCTGGCTCGCTGCGCTGGATCAGAGCAGCTTGGGCCTCATATCACTTTGCAGGCCGGTTTCTCCGCAATGCTGTACGTCAAGACCGGAATCGCTATCTTGACTCTTTGGTGCAAGACGTTCGGGTCTCTGACCTCGCCCGGCCCAAGCAGCTCTTTCAGAGAGTCCGCAAGGCTTTTCCCAAGGCCGCCTCGTCCCGTCGCTCGGCCTTCATTGCCCTCCCTGCTGTCGAACTTGAAAGCGGGGCTCTAGCTGTGACTTGTGCCCAACGTTCCCAACGTTGGCGGGAACATTTTGCAGCGCAGGAGTCAGGCGTTGCTGTCTCGGCTGCTGACTATGCCGACCGGGTCCTTGCCGTCGATCGCCGACGGGCATCTCAGCCCCCACGCTTTGACTTTGACCTCCTACCCGACCTAGCCAGTCTTGAAGTCGACATCCTGCGGCTTCGCCGCGGCAAAGCCGCTGGTCCGGATGGCCTCACCAGCGAGCTACTTAAGCTTCATCCTGTCCTCGCCGCGCGCCAATTCCTCGGCCTTCACCTCAAAAGCACCCTGGCTCTGCGCGAGCCTGTCGAATACAAAGGTGGTGCCTTGATGACACTGGCAAAGAAGGCGGCTGCCGTTTTTCGGTGCGATCGCCACCGGAGCATCCTTCTTTCCAGCGTACCAGGCAAGCTCTTTCACCGCGGTATCCGGTCACGCCTCGCCCCCTCTCTGCAAAAGGTTTGTCCCGACCTTCATGGTGGCGTTCGCAGTCACGTCGGCGTTGATACTATATCCCTCGCCGTCAGGTGCTTCCAGAGCAGTGCCCGGCATCTTGGTGAACTTCCCGCACTGGTCTTCTACGATGTTCGTGCTGCCTACTACCAGGTGTTGCGAGAGACTCTGACAGGAGATGTCTTCGATGACACTGTCATCCTCTCTCTCTTCCACCGGCTTGGTGTCCCTGCAACTGCACATACCGAGCTTCGCAAGCTGCTTGAGAGCATCGCGTCCCTTGCGGACTGCTGTGACTCCAGTCATGCCCTCGCCCTTACCCGTGAGGTGTTTACGGGCACTTGGTTTCGCCTCGACCGCAGCGCTCCCCTTGTAGCAACGGCTGCCGGGGTCCGCCCGGGCGACCCTCTTGCTGATCTCTTCTTCGCAGTGAGCTTCAGTGCCTACATTTCCGCGGTGCAGGAGGCGCTCGTGTCCAAACAACTGCATACTCCCCTTGCAGCTGGTGACACGGACCCGCCTTGGGATGCTCCGGCGCCCCCTGATGTCCTTGGTCCCGCTTCTTGGGCAGATGACTTTGTTGCCATGCATGCGGCTCCGGATGGCCCGGCCCTTGTCGCGCGAGTCCAGGCTGCCACAGCTGTCTTTTTGACTCATGCTACTGCCAACGGCATACAACCTGCGTTTGGTCCGGACAAGACTGCAGCACTGCTGCCTCCTGCCGTGGTTTTTGATGCGAGCTTGGGTGGTTCGGACTCTGAGGGTGCCTCCTGGCTTCCGATCCTGGATGGTATCACCGGTGCTGTGCAGCGCCTGCCTCTGGTTCAAGCGTACAAGCATCTCGGCGGGATTATTACTAGTGGCGCGACTATTGTCCCCGAGCTGCATTGCCGACATTCCCAAGCGGCCTGGAGCCTTCGGCCCCTCAAGGGACCTCTCTTTGGGAACCCTAGTATTCCCATCTCCACACGTCGGCACCTCTTGCGGTCCCTTGTTGTGTCCAAGTTTGCCTTCAGCACTGCTACTGTCGAACTTCACGTGCAGGGACACTGGCGGCTGTGGGCGCGCTTTTACACGGCGCTTTGGCGTGCGTTGCAGCCTAGGACTGTTTCAGTTCAACGGGCACATTCCTTTGCTGTTCTGCATCTTGCGCAGGCAGTTACGCCTCCCTTGGCCCTTGCGCGTGCCCGTGCAGGTCTGCTGTTGCGAATTGTAGAACATGGACCGGCCACTCTGCGACATCTGCTGTTTCTTCAGTGGGAGGCGGACGCCTCCCGATCGTGGCTAGGTATGCTGCAACATGACATCCGGCATGTCGCCCTCTACTGCCCGGCCGCCGGCCTGCTGCTAGAGGAGCCTTCGCCGGTTCGAGCCCTCATTGCTGCGGTTCAGGCTGACCGTTCTTGGTGGAAGCGACAGATTTGCGCTGCCGAGCGCCTCTGTCTACAAGATCTGCAAGCCTGGCATGATCGGCAGAGCGTTCCCTTGTCGAAACAGCCTCTTGCTCCAGCTGCGCCTGATTTACCGTATGCTTGCCCCTTTTGTGAGTCCCGCTTTGCTCTGCGTAAGCATCGCGGCACCCACATTGCTCGCAGGCACGGGCTTCCCAGCCCCGCGCGGCTTTTCTCTTATCACCCTACTTGTCTTGTGTGCTTGCGGTTCTACCACACCCTTGCACGCCTGCAACGACATCTCAAAGGGTCCCCTTCATGTCTCCGCCGCACCTGCTTGCTCGCCCCTCCGCTGGATATGCGAGCAATTGCTGAATCCGAAGCGGCGGAGACAGGAAGCGCCAAACGCCTGCACGCTGGGCAATGGCAGGAATATAATGCGGCGCCACCTGCGCTGCTTTCTGCCGGGCCTGCACAGCCCACGCGGGACGAGCTTCGACAGCTGCTGGACGATGATGCCCCTCTCTCTCTCTCTCCTTGCCGACCCTCCCGCCAACACGGCATTGCTCTGTTGGGCTCTTGAGGAAGCGAGTTACCGCACGCGTGAGCCGCCACGGGCTACAGCGACCTCCTTCTGGCATCGTCGTATTAGTTAGGCTGGCATTGGCATTTTGCCGTGGGCGTCATGATGGCGGCACAATACGTGCGGAGCCGTCTGCGTCCCGGGGTGTTTGAATTCTATGCATGATTTTTGGGACGCGTCTGTCGAATCTATGGTCCGATGCAATGCAAATGCTGGGCATTCCTACGGCATCTTGCAAGCATCAAAGAGAAGAAGTCCGTCTCCTTCCAAAGCCACACCGCGAAAGCAGCAGGTAAAGCCCATCGGTGGCCACATCATCGGCCACGCAAGCCAGACACGCCTCTTCTTCCGGAAGGGCAAGGTGGTAGCATGCTGCATGTATACTCCGTTCCGTGGCATCCTGTGCAGGGGGAGACTCGTATTTGCAAAATTTACGACTCGTCTTGACCTCAGTCCTGAGTCCCTGAGTCGACGAGAGTAAAACTTGCGATGCGAAGCCGTGTGTGTTGGGGACCTTGGTGGCTCGAGGCCGTCCTTGCCGGAAGGCGAAGCCATGTTCGCTATTGATGCAGGCTGCTTCGGAGAGGGTCTGCGGATCCGTGCTTGTCCCTATGTGCACCAGGTGGAATTGTGGATGCCCCTGATGGCAAGTGATCAGGAAGCGGGCGAGATTAGCGATGTGGGCTTAGATCTGATTCGCATCGTGGCAGCTTCTCTGTGATCGGACCGGCGTGGTGTTTCAGCACCGCTGGAGATGTGTAGGGTTTCCTTGCCAGTGTGCTTGGTAACCGTCGGCGTCTCAACCCTGCATTCAGTCCCCTGGCTTTGCACACCAGCCTCGGGTGAAGCTGCAGAGAGGCAGCAACAGTTTCACGATACTCTCTAGCCGTGCATCCCAACGTGTGCAGGATCCCAGTAACTATTGCTGGCAACAGTTGAAAGGCTTGCTTGGATGTCCTTATGTACTGGCATTTACCATTGCAACTGTTGAATTAGGTGGAGAAACATATCTGGACACAAAAGCTCATGAACAATGCAAGACTTAGTGACTGTCCATGGCAGGGGGCGCTCGGGCAGCTTAATTAGTCAAAAATGCTTCGCACTTGTGGCTTGCAGCATACGTTACTTGTGGAGCTTCGTCCAGCACAGTGGGTACCGTCAGCAAAGCTTGGTTCCTCTTCCGGGTCGTTTGCTGTTGGCTCCAACGAAGCCTCTGTGCTCGCGCTGGCCGACCGGCCAACCCCCAAGCTTGCATTCCCGGATTTCTATGTCAGCTCACCCGAAGCACGAGCAGAGATTCAGCCGTTCAGCGAAGATACTACGACATACCGTCTCTTCGCCCGTTGGAAATCTTTGGAAGCAAGCTCATGTTGTCAGCTCGATCCGCCACGAGCCTGCTTACCAGGAGCAGGTCCATCAGCAATGCTGCAGGCCTTTCAGAAAGCGTTCCCTGTCAACAGCTGCATTGCGTGAGTGCACTCACACCGTACGCCACAACCAAGGAGGCTATGACTATGTGATTGTTGGTGCTGGTTCGGCTGGTGCTGTTGTGGCCCATCGTCTTGTGAAAGACGCAGGCGCTAAAGCTCTTTTGCTGCAAGAGGGTGTCTTCTAAGTTTAAGGCTCATGTTGGGTTCCATGATGCCTCACGGCAGAACCAAGGTCCTCCTCATTGAGAACGGTAGCAGCCATCAGGGTCGATGGGATTGGTGGAAGATCAACATGCCCGCCGCGCTGACTTTTAACTTGGCCAACGCCGCTTCGTAGCAGCGATCCGCAGTGGTGAGGCGGCCTTGTGGAGGCTTCGTCCTGCGTAGCCTATGTGTCGCCGCTTTGCGTCTGAGGCCAAGTACAACTGGGACTTCTACACGGTCCCCCAACGGCACATGGATGGCCGACGCTTGCACCAGCCGCGTGGTCGAGCTCTGGGTGGGTCCTCGAGCCTTAACGCCATGGCCTACGTGTGCCTTGGCTCGGCTGCATCGGCTCGGCTCGGACAAGCTCGAAGACTTTTGTTCTCGAAATGTCATTACTCATTTGGCAACGTGCCAGGAGAGGCCACGCACTTGACTACGAGCGCTGGGCAGAGGAAATCGGGGAGGGTGGTCATGCCTGGGCCTACAGGACAGACATCCTAGAGTTCTTGAAGGGCTGCCAGGCAGATTTGTGCAGCATCCCGAGCGAGTAGTCTCCAGTGCTACAGTATATGCAACAGAGCGCAGCACGCAGGAGCATCCTGCCGTACTATCGCAAAGCACAGACTCATCAAGAGGGCGAATCTTCGTATCGTGGAGGCCGGTTCGACTTTCCGGCCGTGGCGAGACATCGTCTCACCGCTCTTGTCGGACAGGTTCCGGACCACTTTCCGTGACTCGTCGTAGAACACCTGCAGTGGCGGCCATCAACGATGCCTTCATTGCCGCCGGTGAGCAGGTTCCTCTCGAAGTGAACAGTGCACCAAGTTGCAACTTTGAGAGTGTGGTGCCGTGGTGCCGGCAAGGCTGGATACCCAAGGAGCAGCTCTTTTGTCGCGAAGCGCGGGCGGGCCGGGCGGACAGTACTTCAACCCTTCCCCTCGATCGCCAGGACCGAAGACATGAACGGCTTTCAGCAGGAAGGATTCGGACAAATGGACATGACAGTAACGTCTTGCTCTCAAGACTGTGTCAGTCGGGATTGCATTGTGTTCAAGCCATCTGCAACTGAGACCCGATGGCAAGCGGGCAAGTACCTGGGAATGCTATCTGAGACCGCTGATGTATCCCAAGAACTCAGAGGCAGCGGAAGAATATTGTGAGATATTGTGAGCAGATCGTGTGTTGCTGCAACATCTTGCAGAGTCGCGCTCCAGTGCTTCGCCGTTTCATCGTGAGGACGAGGCGGCTGGAAAACGACTCAAGGCTTTGCCTTACCCGACCTTCCGCAAACCGCAAACCCCGGAAGAAGCTGTTACTGTTGGCAGGTGATCACCAACCAGATGGCTGTACGCCTCATTTGCGAAGGTACCAAGGTGGTTGGGGTGGAAACCATTCCCTCTCCGAAGCCGAAGCGAGGCATGGCCGTGTGCGCCCACACATCAGCGCTACTCTTCAGCCTTTCCTACGGAGGTGGCGGCTTTCACAGTGATTCCTCTGGAGTTGTGCAGCGCCACTTCGCTCGCGAGGAGGTCATCCTGTCAGCAGGCCCCGTGCTGAGAAAAGTCCTCACGGCCGTAGCCGCAGTACTGTCACTGTCAGGTGCTGTTGGCTCCCCACAGCTTCTGATGACGAGTGGCATTGGCGATGCCAAGGCTGCCATATTGCCCCTCCAAAGTAATGTACCACAAAGCCATGAAACTGCTCGAAGAGAGGCCGATGCAGTTTTCAGGTGTTTCACATACTGGGTGGGCAAGACCGCATGCAGCCAACCCAAAGTCTCGCAGCACAGACTTCTGTCTTATACCATACCCTAGGTCGGAACACCGTAAGGGACTGTTTCAAAGAGCCGAAGCGGCTGTGACAACAGTTGAGAAGGAGCTTGTGATCGATAATTTGTGGGGAAGGCGACGCGGAATGGGGTTGTGTGGTGGAGTAGGGTCTCGGATGCGACGCATCGCGAAGCAAGAGTAACTGGGTTGTTTCCGCATGTTCCGCTTTTACTCAGACGCTCTGAGACGTCGACACGTCAGATTGCAACTCAGCTGTGATTGCAAGGAGCTTGAGCGTCTAGGACTTCCAGTGCTGCTTGACCAGCCAGCTGTGGGTCAGAATCTGCAAGATCACCTGGAATTCTACGTGCAGTACCTGCTCCTTGGCGAGATGTTTCTTTGAGATGTCGCAAGTCTATTGAAGTGAGATGTCCAGTCTTCAACACTCAGGAGCCGATACCCTTGCTCGCTGTATCCTTGGGCAGCAACCTTTCCGGGCCTTGGTGTCTTATCAAAGTACGCGTACCGCCAACCATGGAGAGCCATTCATGCTGGAGTTCTCTGGTTCATGGCGGGTGCTGGCATTGGCTCTTCCAACCATTTTGAGGTGGGTGGCTTCATCAGATCACGGCCTGGGATGCGCCACCCAGATCTGCAATATCATTTCATCCCGGGGATAGTAACTGGCCAGCTGGATTTCCTTCCAGAGCATGGCTACCAGGCTCACTGTGGCACAATGCGTCCGACAAGTCGTGGCACAGTTCAGCTCAGCAGTGGCAACATTTTGGACGCACCTCTCATCGATCCTAACTTCCTCTCCGCAGAGGAAGACCGAATAGATATGCGTGCTGGGCTGCGATTGACAGTGGAGCTGATGGAGCAGAGCGCTCTGAGTGACTTCAAGCTGCGACGTTACGCGCCTGCCGATCTCGACTTGGACTCCGATGAGGCCGTCGATAGCTGGATCCGCTCCTCTAGTCACTCAGGCGGATTGCTGTTTGTCTAAACTCTAAACCCCACGTCTGTGCCAGAAGTTTCCTTCCCTGATCTCCAGGATATCATCTGTCGTGCACTTGTGCGATGGGCAAAGTTGTGGACGCGACGGGCCGGGTTAACGGTTTGGAAAAGCTGCGCATAGTGGATGCATCCATAATGCCGTCCATGACCAGCGGAAACTTGAATGCGCAGCGACCTCAGCGGGGGTTGGAATGTAGTAGGTGGCAGGTTGGAGAGAGTGAAACTGTCCTATGCAGCGTCACGCGTCAGTATGCTTCGTGCCCGAACGCCTGTTCGGCGGACTGGCCTTGCTGGCAAGCGTCCATAAGTGTGCAGAGGCCTACGATCATGATGGCAGAGAAGATCGCAGACGATATCTGTGGACGCGACGCGCTTCCACCTGCCGAGGAGCGGCCGCTAGCCGAAGCAAAGGAAAGGCGCAGGAACGCAGTTACTTAGTAGATCGCCGTTTCGGCTTATCTTGCTCCCGTGTAAGGCTGTAATGCTTGAAAGTGCAGGATGCGAGTTGGTACGTGCCAAGCGACTACGAGTCCCTTCAGCGCTGGTCTTAGCAAAAGGGCTTTGGTGCAGCTAGCCGTGGTCAAAAACTTCGCTAACTGTCAGCCTCTTCAAAAGGAATATCATAAGCCTGCCCATGTGACTACAGGCGGTGATGTCGTCACTTTTGCTTTGAGCAGCTTTGCTTTCTTCAACCCCGTCAAATTCGCAACGTTTTGAGATGAAGCTGTTTGAACTTTCATTTTTGCCAGTCTAGCATCAATACAAGGGCGCATGGCTCCTGTACAGCCCGCCTCCCCTTTTGAACACGACTGAGAATCAAGGGATTCTCAGATCTGTCCTGCTTGGCTTGCAAGACAGCTTGCCTCTACGAAAGGAAGCGACTCTCAGCGCCGACGGAGGCTACCTTGCACATGTTTGCTTTTTCGGAAACATGGGAGAGAACCCTGGTGTCCCTATTTTTGCGAGAGTTTTTTTCCATTTGGTTAGGGAGTTTTTTTCCATTTTTCCCGGCGGTGCGTGGTAGCAGGCAAGCAGGCAAGCAGGCAGGCAGGCAGGCAAGCAAGCAAGCAAGCAAGCCAGAAAATAAGCAGAGTAGGCAAGCAAGCAAGCAAGTAAGCAAGCAAGCAAGCAAGCAAGCCCAGAAGCAGAGTAGGCAAGCCGCAGGCAGGCAGACAGGCAAGCAAGTAAGCAAGCAAGCAAGAGAGGAAAATCAAGCCAGCCGGCAAGCAAGCTAGCAAGCAAGCAAGCAAGCAAGCAGGAGAAGAAAAAGAGCAGAGCAAGCAAGCAAGCAAGCCAGCAAGCCAGCAAGCCAGCAAGCCAGCAAGCCAGCAAGCCAGCAAGACAGCAAGCCCGCAAGACAGCAAGCCAGCAAGACAGCAAGACAGCAAGACAGCAAGCAAGACAGCAAGACAGCAAGACAAGAAATCAAGCAGACAAAGCAAGTAACCAGTTAAGCTGGAGAAGGAGTACGCAAAGCGAGCAAGCAAGCAAGCAAGCAAACATTACCATAAATGTTACTGCTTCTATCAATACTACTATGACGATTACGATAACTACTACTTTCACCACTACTAGTACTGTTGCTATGAATGTTTCCTTTCTGGTACTGTTTCTGCTGCTATGACTTTTGCGAGTACCATTAGTATTACTTTGCCAGTACTGTGACTAGTACTGTTAGCATTGCTTTTATCATTGCTATTACTCGTGCTGCCAGTAGTGCTGCTATTGCCATTGCTATGACTAGTACTACTACTATTTACTCGTACTGGTACTAGTACCTTGTGCCATTGCTATTGCTACTACTCTTACTCTGACTCGTGCTCTTACTAGTACTCTTACTCTCACTCTTGCTCATGCTCTTTGCTCTTACTCTTACTCTTACCCTTAGTCTTAGTCTTACTCTTACTCCTACTACTACTACTACTACTGGTACTACTACTACTTCTACTACTACTAGTACTACGACTACTACTATTACTAGTACTACTACGATCACTAGTACTGTTACTATGACCATGGCTATTGCGGTTATTATGACTTTTACTAATACTACTATATCATTATTATTACTACTACTATTACTGGTACTAAGACGATCGCTACTAGTGTTACTATGACTATGACTATTATAATTATTATTGCAATTACTAATACTACTATTCATTGTTAAAACTATTGATGTGCTGTTGCTAGTAGTAGTAGTACTGCTGGTATTATCAGTTTCCGTAAGATATCACTATCCGTGCTACTATTACTCTTATTCGCAGTGATACTAGTATCATTACAATTGCTGCGGGTATTGCTCTTGCAGGCGTTTTAGCATAGCTGCTACTAGTATCAGTACTCCTTACATTCTTATGTTTATTTCTATTCTTATTGCAATTACCATGTGCTGTTCTTATTCTTGGCATACTTTTAAACTCATTATGTTTGCTTGTATAGTTATCACTATTACTATCATTTGCATGAGCTTATGTTTATGATTTTTGCTCTTACGGTTGATTTTGATTGCTACTTGTATCATTAGCCGCCTGGGCCGCAGCGGCCGGCGTTCTGTCGCCAGCTGGGCTGCACCGGTGGCCGGCCGTGTTGCCGCAGTGGCCAGCTGTGCTGTCGGGGAGTAATAGTAATAGTCAGAGTCAGAGTCGTAGTCAGTAGTAGTAGTAGTAGTAGAAGTAGTAGTAGTAGTAGTCGTAGTGGTAGTAGTAGTAGTAGAAGTAGAAGTAGTAGTAGTAGTAGCAATAGCAATAGCAATAGCACTAGCAATAGCAATAGCACTAGCACTAGCAATAACACTAGCAATAGCTATTTCTATAGCAATATTGCTATAGAAATAGCAAGAGCAATAGTAATAGTAATGGTAATAGTAAGAGTAATATTACTAATACTAATACTACCGGTAGTGTTGCGACTAGTATCCTATTCCTAGTAGTAGGGGAACACGAAAGGTAACAAATGGAAAAAACTACCGAACCAAATGGAAAAAAACTACCGGATTAATTTGGCGACCGAGAACCGCTGGCTCAAGTTGACATCAGTTTGCAGTAGACAGCATGTGAGGTGACCCATCGTTCAGGCGTCGTGCAGCTTGTCACTGTAGCTAGGTGAGCAGCCGCTATGGGTTTTCAGCTTTCACCAGCCTCATTGCTGGGTTTCTTGGCGTGAAGGATTGCGTTGGATTTACATGCATGCGCAGCTTCATGTGCTCCTGGTCTAGCTGGAGCCAAAGCGAAGCTGGGGGCCGAATCTGATTCGTTGCCAATAGATCAGGCTGCATGTTGTTAGGGAGGCCTACAGTGTGACGATGCAGACGGCATGTTGGGGTCTCCTTGTCATGCTGTCAAGCACCCGAGTGGTTGCAAAGGCCTGCAACGATGCCTGCAGGGACGACAGCTTTAGACCTTGTGCAGGGCATCACCGAGTGACCTCTCTCCGCAGACTTGAACAAATAACCGAATGCTGACAATGCTCGCACGGCTAATGCTTGAATATGGGAGGTACAGCAGCCGCATCGCGCTGAAGATGCTTTTCCAGCAGTTCGGCGAGGCGGGTCCTTCTCAACGCATGGACTCAGTTCGCTTGCCCAAAAGTGGGGCGTGCGAGGTGACAGCATGCTGGATACCTCCATTAGAGCATCGCAGCAATGAGAGAGCGTGCCCCGTGATGGAACCATGCTTGAGCCATGTCAACACGGAAATTTCAGCTGTCAATCAGCTGAAAGGTACGTCAAGTTTGGTACCACCAAAGCAGCGCAGGTGTGGCTCGTTGAGTCTTCTGAAGAGTGACAGCTTGAGTGAAGCAGATCCTGTCGCAAGGCCGCTTTCGAGGCTTCTCAAGCAGGCCAACTGTTTCTTGTGCGGCGCCCAAAATCGAGCTGAAGCCACGTCACAAGCGGCAGAAGCCACGGCAGAAGCGCAAGGACGGCGTGAGCCTAAAGGCCGAGTGGCGAATGGCACCGGCAAGGACGAAATGTCTCCAAGTGTCGCAGTAACTTGGTCGCTTCACCTCGCCTGCAGCAGGACACAAGATGCTCGGGACTTCGAAGCTCGAGGTAGCAATTTGATGACGCTTCTTGCCTTCATGGCCCATGCCGCCATGCCTCACCCTGTTGCCGAAGTGAAGCGATTATCAAGGTCACGGGACCTTATGCGGGCGCAGATGCGGGGAGGAGGAAAAGGAGGGTCAGCCGTATTCTCAGTTGTGCAAAGTGAGGCGACTTGTATATCACGTATCTCCGGTGCAAGGGCCGTGATGACCGGGGTGCTGGAGGCGGCAAGGGGAGGCGTGACCTTGATAGCGGTGGGTCTCGTGCTCTGATGGATCGGGCCGGGAGCCAAAGAATCGACTGAGGCTGGTTACGCACTCACGCAGAAACTCCATGTTGATTGGCTCAGGTTTCTGGAGGCTCGAGACGCAACGACGACAGGGAACGAGACAGGTGATCTTCTGCGGTGCTTGCATGGCCGTACGTGATGCTTGAGTGCCTTGTGCCTAATGCGTGCACCGAGCAGGGAGAAGGATCGAAAGGCGAAGGCTACTTCCCGCACTCATGGTGTGCATGTGCATACAGGTTTGTCATGAGTCCATGTGAGTCCATGTGTGATGTACAGGAGAGGGAAAGGAGCAGAGAAAGAGACAGGCCGCGCAAGGGTTGCAAGAAGTTGCAAGATGAGCCGAAGTCTAAACCTCAGAGGAAGCGGAAAAGCCGCAGCCGCAGCCGCGATCGCAAGCGCCGGGAGCGCTCGCGGAGCCGGCGCAGCGCGAGCCGCCAAAAGCGCTCCGAAGAGCGGCCGGCGGCGCTCAAGGCCGTGGCCGCTGCAGAGCGGGATGCGCCACAATAGGCGCCCTCTCCTCCTCTTCCTTTTTCTGCCAGGATGGTGCTGTTGCGGTTGACGACGACGAGGGCACTACTGCCGTGATCTAGCAGTCAGCCCAAGATCGCTTCCCTTGCCTTCCCTTGCCTTCCCTGTGCCTTGATGGTCGCTGTTGGCTGTTGGTCTTATGTCGCGACCTGCGCCGAGGCCAACGGAGTTCATGTGCGTTTCGAAGATGCAGCGTTCCAATGTCAGAAATGTCAGAACACATAGCACCTGCAAGTGCTGAAGCAGTGTGCCAATCAGTGCTGACATGTGCTGACCTTCGGAGATTCCGATTTTGTGCACCATGCCGCATGTGTTGCCAGCCCCATTGCCCGAAATACCGGATGTGCTTGCTGTTCGGGCTCTGGTCAGTTTTAAAGAACCCACTGCAATCCAGCCTTTCTCAACTTCCCAGAGCCTCGTGGCATTGTTTTCCCCCTTCCATTGAAGCCTGCAGAATGCCACCAAGATCAATCATCCATCTGCCCTGCTCACAGCAGTCTCCCAGTATTCCAACACTGTCTTTGGTTAGCTCTTAGTTTTCCCCTTGCAAGCATGGGCTAGCCACGGTGGGCAGGTGGCAGCATTGAACTAGGAATGCAAGCAGGCTACACTTTGTCAAGGGCTGTTGCGACAACTTCGTCTTTCGTCTCGCAGGTTATGCTGGCCATGGCAGCAACAAAGTATTCAGTCGAAGGTGGGCCGGTGTGCTTCCGCAGCAGGCTAGATCACGGCGTTTGAGGCTTTGTAGATACACGGAGCCCCTTCAAACCCCTCTATCTATCTATCTATTCCCCATCAGCAGAGGTCGCATGACTAGGCATTTGGACGTGATTTCTGGCTGGCTCCAGAGTGGAAATCAGAGGCATACGGAGGCATCTCAAAACCGATGTAGGGGTTATGGGGTTCGATTCCAAGTTCGATCCCGTTGGTTTGACTGTTTGAGGGACAGAAATGTCTGCATCAACGTCAAACCAGGCCTTGACTGCCCGCAAGGATCCCGAGTGTCTTTAAGCCCCCGCTTGAAACCGCACTCTCACTTGTTGGTCACTGGCCGGTTGGAGGATCTGCTGATCAGAGTCGTGACATAAGATGCTGCAGTCTGCCAGGCTGCAAGAAGCACAGTCGTCGCCGCGCGTGCCCAACCTGCAGCTGATGCGCCGAAGGCTCTAGCATCTTGCTGAAGCTGACCGTCTTGATATCTGTTTCACTGGCAGGGATGCGCTGCCGGGTTTCTTGTCGCGAGACATCATTGACCAAGAGATCCAGCAGCTATGCGAGAAATGGCCAGCGATACTCGAGGACAACACAATCATTCGTAAAGCACAGGGGCGGTATCGTATCAACGGCCGCGAAGTGACGGTGTCTTTGAGAATGCGAGAAGCCACGCGGGAGGAAGAAGAATGTGTTTCCAAAACTCCGTCTTTGGATGAGGCAAAAGCTGCTGACGGGCAGGTCATGGACCTCAGTGGAGACCTCATTGTTCGGGATGGGCCACTAAAGCAGCCATTTCTGGATTATGTCTTCGATACTGGACAGAAGGAGTATTACTCCATGGCTGAGCCAGACAAATTGGAGAACAAATCCGTGGATACGCCAAAGCCACTGGCTCCCGACTTGAAGGGTGGCCAGCTGGCAGTTCAGGACGACCGCCTGGAGGCCAATAGCTGTCTTAAGATCAACAGTCATTTCTGGGCTCCGGGTCTTCTCAGGCAATGGAGATTGCTTGGACATCCAGTGATGCCGATTCCCTCAGCGAGTTGCCTCAGATGCCATTACCGCCGCCATTGCCGCGCTCTTGGGGAGCGAGGAGCGAGCATCGCGTCAGTAGACCTTGCCGTATCGCTCACAACATCCCTATATCTCTGAGGCCCAAGAGCTCGGAGCCAGTGCAGCATGCAGCAGGCACCTCTCGACTGCTTGCTCGAGTACCATCTTGAAAGGCATGATGCAGATTAAACATGACACCGGTCTTGTTCAGGCATTCACTTGACGAAGACCTGCCAAGAAACGTCTCAGTGACATGGCGTATACCACATATTCAGGTTTGCATGAGAAGCCAGATTGCCGGACGTTCCGCAATATGGGCGTTTCTAGTGCGACGCATATAGCAAGGAAAGAAGGTAGCAGCTTGCGCTGTTGTCATTACGCTTGCACTGCTGAGTCTGCTCAGCTTAGTGCAAACTACGCTGTTCATCCCAGGTTATGCAGAACCTATGATGCAGAGGCAGCTGAAGTCACCGACATGACACATCTCGTGCTCCCACGTTGAGTTCAGACAGCTCGACTCTGCTTCGTCAGCAGGCATGTCTTGTCGAGATCGTCATGGACATGCCAATAGCACCCGCTGGCAGCTTCCCAGTATGCCACGCGATGTTCTGCACGCCACAGGTGGGCTTGCATTGAATGATATTGAATGCTCCCTTCTTCCATGCTTCAGCAACTGACTGAACCAACAAGCACCGGGCGGGCCGGAAGATTTGAGAGAGGAGGTTGAAAAATGAGTCCCGGTAGCTTCGGATCTTCGTCTCGACGCAACAAGCGTCATTGCTGTGGGTTGCGACTGCGAGGCATGTGCCGTGGCTTCCCCGAACTCTCCTGTTGTGATGGGCCCGCGACACAGTGGAGTCCAGCTCAATGGAAGAGTCTACGGGAAGGGGTTGCAAGCCAGGAGGAGTATGCTTCCAGGAAGGGGTCGTGTACTGGAGCAGTCCAGGCTGTCCAGCATGTTGCAGCTGCAAGCGTTTCGGTTGTTTGCAGGCTCGTTCAGTGCTGTCCTGCCCTTTCGTGCTTTGGTCTGGGAATGTCACAAGAGAACCGTCTCCCTTCCAAGATGGTCTAGCAGCTGGGTTCGACTTCTTTCGGAGCTGCGAGAACCATTCTCATTAAATAGCACATCATGTATACAGAGGGTTGCTCTGAGGGTCCTTATTCTTCGACGAGACCCGAAATTGAGTGTGCAAAGCAGGGGGTTGCAAGAAGCTGCGGCTGAAGTATTTGGATGCTGGTCTTTCTCCGGCGTAGATCGGTTAAAATGCTTGGATGAGAAGCGTGGCTGCCTCTTTTGGTGAAGATTCCGCGCCCTGCAAGTCATTCTCGGATGCCCGAACCACTCGTAGACAGGTTGACGTCAGCGTGCAGGCATGAATCGTGCATAGTAGAGTAAGTTCACGCTCGCCACATTGCGCCGCAAGTGCAGTTCAAAGCAGTGAGCGCGGGAAGGGCAGGACGGGCTTACTAACGGGCCTCGACCTTGACAGCAGTTCGCGGACATCAAGAGTCATCAGAAATGCAGAACATATCCATGCGCATGCATCGCCGACCGTCTGAAATCATTCTGCTCGGTCTTGGCAGGAAGTCGCGAAACCTGATGTTCTGAACTCCTCTGCAAGCCCATTACATCAAACTGGTCTCCTACACCCACAGCTCTTTGCAAGTCGAGTTTTGTGCGACTGAGGTCCCCACGGTGACAGCTCCACGAAGCCCTGCGTCGAGTTGCAAGAGGTCCAGAGCTCTCTTGGATTTCATTTTCAGTGTTCACAGAGTGCTCAGTGATGCGCGATGATGCGCGTTCTCTTCTCGCAGACTGACGTGCCTGGCGGGCCCGTGAAGCCTTCGGAGCTGGTCATGCGAAACCCTTGGCCGCAGGCCGAAACCTGTAGCAACTGCATCACTGTCGCATGTCCTCTTTCAGACGCTGTTCCTAAGAGACGTGCGAGAGTCGCTTGGTGTATGTGATGGAACTTCTGCAACAGTGCTGGCTTCTCTGCGAAGTCTGGTCGAGAGCCGAAAGCAGCATACGTACAGCCACCAGCCGCTGCAAAGACGGAAAGCAAAGATCTCCTGCGTGGGCTCCACGGGTTTTGACTTCAGCCGCTTGAGAGCTGTGAAGCCACAGGTCCTATAGGTCCTGAACATTCGAGACAGGACGGAGCGGTTCAGCTGCTTCCCCTCCTTCCGGCCGTCAGTGACTTTCGAGGCCCCGCCTTGGCGCGTTTGCTCGTCTGCTCCGAACTCTGCAGTTCTCCTTCTGTCTTGGTCTTGTCCTCAGGTAACGGCCCTGCCAAGGTAAAACGCCGGCACAAGTATGGAGAGGCCACGACAAGAGACAGGAGACGGTAGAGAGTGCATGAGCTTCGGTGTCTCACATGCTGCACGTAAGTTTAAGAGGAGAAAAGGTTTGTCGAATGTTCGTGACTTGCATTGTGCAGGTGATCTTGCCTGGTGAGTTGACGTTTGGATTCGGGCATGCTGCATCCAAGATTGACCAGGCAGCCTTTGGGGACGTGTCGCCTTTCGATATCGCTGCAGCGCGTTGCGGCCAGGCCCAGGCATGGCCAGATCGTCCACTCCGAGAGGCGATCGGAGCGCTCGCCTCTTCTGCGGTTCTTTTGCCCTTTCTCAGGCTCCGACAAAACAGGCCCCTGCCGCACTGGCACTGGATGAGCTGCACCTGGCAGAGCTGTAGGGCTTTAGGCACCCCAAGCCCTGCCCTGAACCGGACTCTGCGAAAATCGCCATGCAAGACGCCTGCAAGGGGAGACGGACACGGTTTGTTCACAGGCCCATCCGCAGAGTTGCCCCTTCGTCTCACACGTCGATCGTGACAATACATGTTTCACCGCAGCTACGACGACCCGCCGTGCGCATGCAGAGAGCGGCTCCGAAAGATAACACTTTGGCATGCTCTCTTCCAGCATTCACACATCACTATCAAGGCTCACCAGCAACCAAAGGCATCATGGCGGAGTAATGCCCATGTGCAGTTCAACAGATCTTGGCACGTGTGTCCATTTTGACCCCATGTCCAATGTGATGTCTTCCCTGTTGCAGCTGTCGAGTGCTCTGTTCGCACGATGCAGGCGCCAGAAGAATTTTATTGTTTCTGATTTGGTTGCAGGCCCAGCACCTGGGGTCTAAGCACAGGCCAAGGTTCAAACATTCAGCATCATTCAGCAGTACCTATCGAGCAGATGCGTTATTGGCGCCTTCTGACAAACAGTTGAAAAGGCACCTGCCTACGTCGGAGCTTATTCAGATGGACACAGAATGCCGCCTCGCGAAGTGTGGGAGCCTTACGATTCGAGGGAGCCTGGAGAGAAGCGCCAGAGGTGGCAGGGTGATGGAATATTTGAGCGCTGCGACCCGTCCCGCCTTCGCCGGCGTTTGAACATCGCATGTGCACTCACTGGCGTCACTTGGAGACGCGAGCCAGCGCAGTTGACATGCTAATTGTCTCCCATCATTGGGACACGTGAGCTACTCGTAGGCAGAATGCAGATAGCTGACTCTTTGACCCCGACAAGCATGTGGAGGAAGCCCTTCCTTTGCTTGTTTAGGCTGAGGCCTTCCGGGCGCGGGAGGGTAGGCCGCGGAGGGTTGAGAAGAGGCCTTGCCGGGAGTAGGACACGGGGGTGAGGGAAAACAGGCTACTCACGTCAAGGCGGTTGGTATGCCAGGGAGGCCTGAGTGGAGGGGCGCGGGAAGGAAACACCAACAGCAAGCTCTTCCCTGAGAGAGGGATCAAGACTTTCCAATACGGCAATCGTGGCAATTGTTGCGAGTCGAATGGACCAAGCCGAGTAGGAATATATGTAGAAGATCGCAGCTTATGAATTGCCGCTCACGGCTCGTCGCAACGTTGAGGGCGCATGTCTGAACATGTTGTCCAGCCCGAGGTATCAACTGGGGGCCCACCCCCACCGACTCCTCCATATCACGAAGCTCATTATTGATAGTATCGATTATCAATGTACGGTTGGAGGGCGGGGTGCTAGCTTGAACGGTTCACACGAATGCTGGTTTGGGGTGGGGAGGAGGGGGTTACCGGTTCACACGAATTGCCTGGGGGAGGGAAGGGGGGTGGGGAAAATTGATATATCAACACCCGAGTCTTGTAGTGAAACCGGTATAGTATACATGAGTAGCTATGCTCCTCAACTGCTTGCAAAATGTGTCGGATGTTTGAAAGCACGGCTTGGCGTGGCTTGTGAGGATTCTGACAGATTTAACACTCCTCCTGCTCCTACTACTGCTACTGCTGCTGCTGCTACTGCTACTGCTACTGCTGCTGCTACTGCTACTGCTACTACAGCTAGTACTGCTGCTACTACTACTACTACTACGACAAGTACCACAACGACAGCAACTACTCTAGCGCCCTACTACTACTACTACTACTCCTACTGCTACAAATATGCTGTTACTATCATTACTACTACTACTACTACTACTACTACGACTGCTACTACTACTACTACTACTCCTGCTGCTGCTGCTTCTGCTACTTCTACTACTACTATTACTGCTACTGCTACTGCTACTGCTACTGCTACTCCTACTGCTGCTGCTACCGCCACTGCTACTGCTACCGCTACTGCTATTACTGCTATTACTGCTGCTGCTACTGCTACTACTACAACTACCACTACTACTACTACGACGACGACTACTACTACTACTACAACTACAGCTACAACAACAGCTACCACTACTACTACTGCTGCTGCTACTACTACTACTACTACTACCACCACGACGACGACGCGACGACTAGTACTACTGGTACTACTAGCACTACTACGCTCTCGCGGATAAAAGCTCGCTGACCTGCCGAGCTAATATCAACGGATAAAACACCGCTGAGCTTTTGGTTTTCCATGCCTCTGGCCCTCAAGTCTTTCAGCCCAGCCGTGCGAGATATCGCGGTACACCGGAAGTTAAACTGAAAGCCTAACCTTTTCTTCGGAACCTTTATCAGGTAGGCTGAACGCTCTGTGTGACTTCAGGTCTAGGGAAGATTTTCCAGATTGACAGCCTCTAGGGATTTTGTGTACCTTGAGACTACCCTAAGCTTGCCTATGTGACAGACGCGCACCTCTGCACCGAACAGTGCTAAGGTTCTGCGACTTATGCGGCGGCAAATTCTTTGCACACTCTCTGCCGCACCATCGCAAAAGTTGCGAGAAGAAGGCCTTGCAACGACATGTCAAATTAAGCCCTTTCTGAACATGTTCTGATAGTCACTGATAGCACGGATGACGCTCTTGAATGCTGGCGTTACTTTCACTTGGCTTTGCCAATCGTTAGCAGAGAAGCAGGACTGTCGAAGCTCCAGCAATCTGTGCTCTTACCGCTGCATTGAGCTCCCTGTCCGTTTTTGAGGTTCAGAGTCAGATGCATGAATGCCCGTATTGCGCTATGGCTGCACGCGGCTGAGATGAAGCCCTTCTGGTGTTTGCAAATTTCTGCGACGGCACCACGAGGTGACACAGCTCGAAATGGACTCGCATATCCTGTCGTGCAAAGTTGCGACGCTTGCAAGCACTCCGTCGCTGGGCCATCGCTGTTCGGGTCGGCCTGATGTGTGGATACCTCACATAAAACTTGACTTTTCAGCATTGACAAGCTTCCCCAATCGGATTGCAAGAACACACACACAAACACACACACACAAACACAAACACACACACACACACACACACACACACACACACACACACACACACACACACACACACACACACACACGAGAAATGGACCTGTGCCCCAGCATCCCAAGGTCTGAAGTACAGTCTTTGGAACTTTTCAATCTGCTCTGATACCATGCGGAATTTACAAACATCGCAGAGCTCACCCGCCGGAGGGAGCTCCTTGGTCAACGGGGAATCATTGTCATGTGAGCTGGGTCACGCACGGGCAATCTCAATGCATCTCAAGGAACGGCCGCTTCGGAAGTCATAGCATCTGTGCGTAGGCATGCTGCACGTGGCATGGGTGCTGCACTGCATATGTCTTGTGCCGTGTGCCGGTGGACCAGCCGGACCAAGAACAATTAGCAACTGCAGACGTGAAGCTGCGGGAAGAGCGGACAAAGTCGTGATTGGCCAAGGAAGGCGGCGGGTGCCAAGCCAACGGGTCAAAGTGCCCAGCTGAGACAAAGGCTCCAGCAGGACCTTCCCTTGTCTTGAGATGTCTTGAGCGAGCCTCTTCAGAATCTGCTTGGCGATGTGAAAAGGAGCGTCGGGGCACTGCGACGGCAGCAAGCGGACGTTGGGTGCTGAGTCAGGGTTACATGGGGGCTGCAGGGTTTGGGCACCGCAGTGAGTTCTTTGAGGCCTGATCTCGCAAACCAGCTCTCAAGGAGCGGGGAATCTCAGCGTGCGATGGTTTTTTTGCTTGCGGGGCAATTGAGCGCAATCGCCCAGGCACGGTGTGGAAGGGAAGTCCCTTTGAACGAGGCGGGCCACGGCCAAGCACTGGTGGCTAATGGCTGTCGTGATGCACCTCTCAGATATCTGGCCGACGGACACCGATGGACCAACACGGTACGCTGACGCTGCAACTGCTTGTTGGAAAGGCCTTCGCGAGAGTTTCTGTTGCCAGGTGCTGGCGCCGATTCTGTGCTCCTGCCATGTCCGACACAAAGTCGTCCGCATAATTTCAGACTCCCCTTGAGTTCCAGACCGTTTCAGGCCAAGTTTGCGGCCGCACGTTTAGTGCTGACCGCATTGCGAAGCACCAGGCCAACGGAGAGAGCTTTGAAGCTGAGCGGAGTGCATGAGTAAACTTTGTCAGGCCATTTGCTTGAAAGTGAGCAAGGTTGGGACTTGATGCTAGAAGGTCTGAGCTTCCCGTTTTTTTCAATCCTGTTCCACAGAAACGGCCGATCTTCCGTGCCGAGAAGCAGCGCGTCTTCATGGAGGTGAAGTGGTGATGTGTGCGCTTTGCCAATGCTGGGCCCTGCTCCGTCCAGGGTGGCAGTGGTGGCAGTGTGGCTGGCACGGCCATGAGCACTTCACACAACAGGCAAAAGCTGTGCAATCACCGGAAGCGCCCACAAAGCATGGTGCACTTGCTCAGAGGTATCGAGGAAGCAGCAAGGCCAGATCCAAGATGTCTGTTGGAGTGGAATGGAGTACGGCGCTCTTTCCCTATCAGCATCCAAGGCTGCCAAAGCTGCCAAAGCCTGCGATTCGGGACTGCCTGATCCTCAATAACTGAGGATCACGTTTCGGCACTTGCTGCTGCTCTCAGGCCTTTGAACACCAGGTGGCGCGAGCAAAGCTGGATCTCTCAGTTTGCCCGGAGAGCCCATCGGCGCCCTCTTGTTTCTTTGCGGGATTGTAACTCAGGCAAAAGCTTCCGGGAAGCAATCAGAGCGGCTCAAGCCCAAGGTGAGCTCAAAAGGCGTGTTGAGAAGCTTGTTGGCTCCAAAGGCCAAAGGAGCGCCGCCAATGCCAATCTGGGGTCACAACATTCACAATCAGCGGCCCTGCGCTGAGTTGGGGGAAGCGCTTCTCGCGTCTCACGGAACATCCGCTGTGGGCCTAGGAGTCAACCTCCTGGTCGAGGAAGCTTTCGGCAGCGGTGACTGCCTCGCCCGCACCGGCAGTCACCTGCACCTGCTCTATCCTGCTCTCAGTGCTGCCGTCGCAGTCGTTTCGGCTCAGTGGCTGTGGTACCATGCAACCAAGCTTTCAGCACCTTCGAGGTCGTTTCTGTTCTAAGCCTGCCACAAGCAGCACCAGTGCCAGTGTTGTTGATGCTGCAGCATGGGATACGTGGCATGGGAGCATGTGCTGACTGGTGTCAGGATACATTTCACTAAATTCACTAAATAATTTTCATGTGCAAGGCAGAACCTTCAATCCACGTCCTGTACCACTGTAAGTGTTTCTGTGCTCTGTGCCGAGACAGAAGTTGCACCTGTGTGAGCCGGGCATGTTTACGGCGTTGCGACGTTTGTTTCCTTGGCATGTGCGAGGACACGACTGCTGGATTCTCCTTGTGTGGCAGATTGGTTCAAAAGCAGGGGCATGCATTAGAGCCATTCGACTGCCACAGCCTGCCATCGCGAAGCCACCGGTTGACCAATGACAGAGAAAATGGTTAGCGAAGATGACTCTTCATCCGAGGCTGGGTGAGTTGGACAGTGCACGGAGTGTCTGACGGCCGTCAGTGTGTGTGCGTGTGTACGCACGTGCAGAGCCTTCTGACAGGAGGAACAGATTAAGGAGACGTGGCCTCCTTTTATGATGTTGGCGCGCCTAAGATGCAGTCAGGAGAGGCTCAGTCCGGATAGCAGCTTCTTGCTGTCCGTTTTGGCAAGGCAGCTGTGCTGCATCAGCGCTATCGAGGGCATTGACATGGGCCTGTTGCCGGCGGTGACCTTTGCTCTTCAGCACGACCTCCAGCTGAAACTAACGCAGATTGGATCGATGAGCTTGGCGCAGTCAGTGGCGCAGGCCCTTGTAGCACCTGTATGGGGTGTGTTGGCAGACAGAAAAGTATGCCGGCGAAAAACCCTGCTTGCTATTGGTGCCTTCTTTCAAGGTCTATGCACCATAGCTTTGGGTTGGACAGAGAACTTGGCCATGATGATCATCATTCGATCTATCAACGGGGCTATGCTTGCAGGTTTGAGGCCTGTTTGCGTGGGAATCATTGCCGACACCACATCAGAGCTTTCGCGCGGCAAGATCTATGGTTACCTACAGCTGAGCGTGACAGCTGGCATGATGGTTGCCACTTCGGTTGGTACACCAATGGCTACCGCTTCGATTTGCGGGGTTCAGGGATGGCGAATAGTCTTTGCCCTCGTAGGAGCCTTTGCTATCTTCACGTCTTTGCTCATCTCCGTCTTCATGTTTGAGGCAAGACACGAAAGAACCTGGAACAAGGAAAGTCGCAAGCGATGCAGTGGAGTCACCCAGGAGTTTGCAAAGTTCTTCGGCTACTTCCGCAAGCCAACTTTCGTCTGCCTCATCGGACAGGGGCTGTTTGGAGCCATTCCTTGGAATGCGTTCAACTATTCCACGCTCTATTTTCAAGTGGTCGGGCTGCCGGAAGCTCGTGCGGCCTCGCTAACGACTGCATTTCAGGCTTGCTGTGGCATTGGAAACGTTCTCGGAGGCCAGACCCTGTAGAGCCCTGTAGAGTCCGTTCCGAACCATACAGCCTTATCGAAGAGGGAAGCATTTCAGACATGACGTAGCAATCGGAATATAACCCCACTTTCTGCCTTTACCCCGGAGCCGTGTTCTTTCGGATTTAGTACTTGTTTTGACAGTGGCGTTGGTGTCCCTGAGGTTACATCGGTGATGCTTTGGCCAGGAGGTGTCCTGAACACGGGCGCGCCTTTACGGCGAACATGTCGGTCTCCTTGGGCATTCCCTGTGTCTTCCTGATCTACATGACCCAGCCGTCCGAGGACTATCAGTACATTTGGTACTTATCTTTGCTGGTGCTCATGGGTCTGACAGCAACTTGGTGCTTGACAGGGGTGAACCTGCCATTGCTGTCAGAAATAGTCGATCCAGCATCACGGAGTGGCATCATGGCATGGGAGAGTGCGATGGAGGGGGCGATCGCAGCCGTTGCGGGCAATGCAGCCGTGACATTCCTGGCTAGTAGTCTCTTTGGGTACGATCTGGTCGATGCGGATCCTTCCGATGCAGCACAAAGTCGGCACAATGCGGAATCGCTTGGCAAAGCTTTGGCTTTAACATCAGTGTTGCCATGGACCCTTTGCCTGATCTGTTATATCTTCATGCACTGGGCATTTCCTTATGACAGGCGGATTATTCTGGCAGAAAAGGAGAGATACAGGGATCAGCAGGGCAGACTATTGACAGGTTCTACGATGCTCAGTGAGGATCAACTTGAACTCTGTCAAGAAGACGAGGAGGACGAGAACCTCGAATACCTGCCCTCTATCGGTTGCTAGCTGCTAGCTGCTGTCAGCCAAATGCTGTAGCCAATACTCAATTCAACGGGCAAAGCATGCTGCAGGCCTTAGCTCCTTGTAGCGTGAGTTTAAAGACGCTGCTAAGCGCGCAGCACTTGAAGCGACAGTCGAAGGCCGCATCAAGTTGAGTCGGAGTGTTGTGTGATGTAGCATGCCATCAGAGAGACGTAGTGTAGCACAGTGGCGGAGCTGGGCACTTGGAAGTTCCGCTGCATTCCCATGCCTCGCAGCTGTTTCCTGTTGCGTTAGTCCTTCGGCAATGCTGCCTCGATCATGTCATCAGTCATGGCTGGGTGCATCTTGGCCCAGAGCACTGGCAGAGGGCGTGATGCACCCAGAAACGCAATTTGCACAGTACAATCTCAGGCAGCATTGTTTGCACTGGCGTGGGCGGAGCGGAGAACAGTCCCCAACCAGCTACGTCTCTTGAACCGAAATACTGCATGCCAGGAGCGACTCGAGAGTCCGGTGCGCTTAGTCAGGTGTTGGGACGTTCCTGTCCGGGCTACGACCACATCCCCTCACCGATGAAGACTTCCGCCCGACCGCAACCCGCGACTCGTCAAACAAAGCATGTCGTTGACATCTGTGGCAATTGCAGCTGAGCACAAGACAGCCTTCTGCTGACAAGGGGAGTTTGTCGACCTCATGAAGCACAGCACTCCCTTTGTTGACGGTGTGGAAAACGGCATTGTCGGCGACAACACCAGCTGGGTCCACTACAACTGGCCTGAGGACTAAGACCAGTGACATGTTTTGACAGAAAAAAAGACCGTCACTTTCAACACGCGCTCGCTGCTTTTCTGCTGAGCCACTCCCAGGGCTTCGAAGTCGAGTTCCGACGCGACGGCTACCCTCGTTCCCTGCCGAACTTCACCATGTTCGGTGCCCTCGCCGCAATTGCATCCGTAGGCCACGTGGTATGCATGTTCGAACGCTCAGGATCGTTAAGGCAGAGCTCTGTCAAAGCCACCATCGGCCTCGGCGGTGCCTTCGTGGAGGACGGCGAGTATGCGTGGGCCCTGTGTGCTTCTGCCCCGTGCCACGCGCGTCTGGTGATGGGCTCATGGGGGCCCATCTTGCCTACCGCAAGGTTGCCATTTGGCAAGGCATCGGCAACATCTCGTGGGAAGGAGATGCTGAGTTTCTGCGCATGGAGGACAGTGGGATTCAGACTGCCCGAATCTTTCAGATTCCCAGGCTGTTTTCCAGACTGTCAGAATCTGTCAGACTGGAGACTTTCAGGATGCCAACACTGCCAGAGTCCTTGTCCGACCAAAGAGTGGTATCTTGGCGCAGTGACCCAGACGGTGGTGCGCAGCACAGAGCAAAGCTTTGTTACTCAAGACCTGAGGTGTAATTGTGCGAGTTTTTCAGACGGACGAAGCCGATCCACTTCACGGAATCTCCTTGACCCCGGCCGCACGGCCGCACATAGCCGCGCCACCAAGTCAGATTCATCGATCCGTCGAGCCCATCCTGAGGTTGAATATCAGCACAACGCGACTGAGCAGCTTTTTCATCCTCGCTTTCTGCAGATGTTGAACGGCACCGCCGTACTGCGCTTTGCCAGTTGGCAGATGATCGAGCCTTTGCAAAAGAAAAAGTGGAGGATGTGAAATCACAACCGTGCCTCGGGGGCCGAAGCCTTGGCGAATTTACGGCCAACGCCAAACCGGTCAGTGGGGAATGCACTTGAATGCGCAGCTAGAGCACGGGGAAACCCAGCAGCCTAGAGGACAGGGTCAGCTCCCTCTTCCAAAGTACGTACTGGTCACCATGAACATTGCCAAGCCCTGCTGCATAGGCTCAGAAGCCAATGTAGCTCTGCCATGTCTCAGGATGCTTGGAATCACGATGGTTCTCTAACTCGCAGCTGGGAGAATCGAACGCTTCCAACGGATCAGACGCAAGCAGGCTCGTTCTGGATCCGACAGTTCTAGCTGCTCCTGTGAAGATGCTGGTTTGTTTCGGTTGCAGGTCCATTCGGAGTTTGCGTGGAGTACATGGTGGAATTGGCCAACAGACTTGGAGCGCGCCCATGGTTCTCGATGCCAAAGGTCGGGGAATTCGTTCGGACGCACATGCATGCGCCTGTCATCGTCTATGCTGTGTCACTGTGTCTTACATCTACGTTGGAGTGCAATCATATCGCATTTTCTACGCCGTGTCTCAGTGTTTCAATGTTCCCTGTTCGACTTGCATGAGCTCGTTCAAGCTGTAATCAAGTCGAGCGTGTGCACACCGTCGGTGGCATGGCGAGGCCGTGGAGACTGAGCCTGACAGTGTCGATTCATATGCCAGAGAGTTTGCCTCCTGGCATAAGATTGTAAGATGTGAAGCGGCAGTTTGATGAACTCCCGCGAGCATTTTGAACTAAGGCGCTGCTGGTAAATCGGAGCTTGATTGACCGGCTGAAGGTCTATGTGGAGTACAGATCTTGTTGCCTCAGTGGCTTGGCACCTGGGTGGAACTCACAGGCCCTGCACACCATGATTTCGCATCACAGCTGATGGGGTTCTCGATGCTTGACATCTGAAAGTTGTCTTTGTCGACCGGGCGCGCAGATTCCTTCGACCTCCAATTTTGCTATTTGCTTGTATATTACCTCCTCCCGATACTCCGCGCGATGGTGGCAAGCTAGAAGACCTTGCGATTGTTACTGAAGTTGAGGCTTTTCGGAAGTTGGAATGGGGAATCAGGCTTGTAAGGACCTTCCTCTACCGATTATGACATGTCTCGAGTTGTTGTTGAAACGTATGTTCGTTGCTGGCAGGAGCTGTCTGGCGAACTAACCCTATCCGCAATATATACAGTATGCCACTCCTTCCCCGTGCCTGTTTCTGGTTCACATTCCGTCTCATCTTGCAAGACGTTCTCGATGTGCATGACCTCATTACATGTGAGACGGTTTGGATTAGCTTGGGCGGCTAGATGGACCGCACACCTCAAAATGTGCGCGAAAAGATCAGCGAGCTTGGCGTTGTCTGTTCCTGTGCTCTCGGTGCGCCCATCAGTTTCACCCGGCTGCGCAGGAAAACGCGGTACAATCGCTGACTCTATGGAAAAGCTGGGAGCAGGCAGGCTTTGACCCAGAGCGAGTCATCAACGACTTTCGGCTGAGACTGGCCGCAGAAGTCCAGGCTCCAAGTTCTGCCATCAGAAGACGTTTTGTCCAAGGTCATCTCCTCGCTTCAGCAGCTGGACAAGTTTGGTACCGATGTTACATCGGTGGAAGCTGCTGCAATTGAAGCTTCGCCTCTTTGTTGGCAATGTTGGAGTGCAGGAGAAAGATGCGGCGTTGAGAGCAGAGACTCGTGCATGGGCATGGCCCCGTTTCCTGAGTGACCACTTAAGAGGGTACAGTACCGATTCCAATGGCTCTGCCGTCAACATTTTGGATCCAATTTGCCAAACTGCCTCCGCCCAGGTTTTCAGACATCTGCAAGTACGGCGAGACGCCCTGTACTGACTTCAACTCAATGGAGGCACCTCAGCAATGAGAAGGGAAGAGCAAGCGATACAGGCGAACAATGGAGGTCTGCATACTGACGCGGAAAACACGTGTGAGGAGCGTGTTGCTTTGTGAGCAGTGTCGGCACACTCGTCTCGGGGTTGAGGCCAGCAGCGCTTATGGAGCCCTGAGCCCTGCTGAACTTATCGATGCTGTTATTCGGCCCGCCATGCTCAAGGAGGAAGCTGCCGCTTGGATCCGATGGCATCACCTGTGTGATGACTTGTGCTGTCTTGGCAGTGTTGATTGCTGTCCACAGCCCGCCAGCCGCGCCCGTAACGCCATAGCAGCCTTTGTAGTTTGCGGCTGTCGCCTCCCGTTTCTTCAACTGCACGGGGAGGTTGCCACTTGTAGCACTGCAGATGAGTGCAGATGCAGCAAATCAAATCAAGATGTGATTTGCGCGCGTTCGTGCGGGCCGGAGAGGGGACGGGCGTGCTGGCCTGAAGAACTCACCACATCTGAAGTCGACGTTGTTGAAGTCTTCAGGTGTACTCAGGATCTTCAGGATGTCTGTGGCTATACAAGGGCTAGCATGTCGTACAGCAGCCGAAAAGCCAACAGCGTCCAAGGAGATCAACCGTCGAGTTCAACAAGCTCTACATTATGGCTTCGAGACCCTTCCTTGCACTTAGATTGTGCCACCAACAAGATAGCCGACCGAGTCCAACTGAAATTGCAGCCCGTCAGCAACACCGATCCCCTTGGCAGGAAAATAGCATTATGATAATGGTGCTTGTCCCCGTTGCAAGAACCAAGTGCAGCAAATAAGCCACATGGCCAAAGGACCAGCAACCACATGCGTCAAGCGTCCGACACTTAAAAGCATCGAGCAAAAAGTAAACGCACTTCCAGCACTCTGTCGGAGAACCAAGATCTCGTTCCCAAAACAGGTGCTCGGATTCCGGCACCGGTGTGGTTAAGGAATTGGTAGCTGCAGGTAGTTCGAGAGGGTGTGAAACGGTGAGCTGCTTGGATGTGCACCTGTCCCGGAGCAGATCAGAGGTTTTCGGGCTTGGGGGTTAGGCTTTAGAGCGGCCCCGTGATGTGATACCTGTGGTTCTCTGTTCTGGGCCCTCAACAACCCGGCGCGGCGCACACTATGACCTGACTCGCTACGTACACATGGGACGACGAGTGGGTCTACCTCCGTTTTTCGGGCTCTGCCTTCGTAAATGGGCCGACATTGCTCCCTATCAAGTTGCAAGCGCAGTCAGATCTTGCCCTGGTTCAATCGAAGCCAGGATCATTGCATTCAACGCGCTACCCTTGATATCTGCGCCAGCCCAAGTCATTTGCAAGCAGCGTGCAGCCTCATACCAATCAAAAGAAGAGCTTTCCTAGGCCCGTGGCTATGGGCACCGCGGAAATCTCAACTGGGCCCTGAGATGCGAGAGCTGCTTGATGAAAACCCTTGGACGACGCTATGGCCGCGGGTGCGCGCTGCGGGACTAAGGGAGATTAGGGACTGTAGAGTCCAGCGGGTAGCAACCACATCGGGGCGGGATGACGCTGCATGCCGAGAGAGCTTCGCAACAGCCTGCAGGGAGCAGGCGCAGCTGGCAGATGGCGGCTGGGTGTTTGAGGCCGACGCCAGAGCCAAAGTCAAGAGACACGGCTTGTGAAAGCTCGGTCAGGCGGACTTTGTGGCTTACAAAGGCTACCAGGGACTTCTGGAGGAGGACAGGGCACAAGACAGCAATGGCAAGCTTGGCAGCAAATAGCTCGAAAGGGACAACACTATGAATTCCACGCTGACAGCCCGCACCTCTGAGGTGCATATTGGCTGCATGGTTCACCCGAGCAGGCAAAAACACACTGCTTGAACATGTGCCTCGACCAATGGGACGTTCTAGAGCAAAGCTATAGTATATGACTGCATTTCCATACCTTCTTCAACTTCAGGATGTGTCAAAACACCCTTGTGTCTTCGTCTTCGAGTTTCACACAAAACGATTTCTTGAATAGGAAAAGACCACTACTGGGGCAGGTTCGTTCTCAGCTCCGCCTGATCGGGCGCCCCACGTAGGCCTTGATCAGCACGACTATCCCTCAGCTGCATACTCCATGAACCATCCACAATCCCCACAGAAGGAACATTACGAGTACTGCAGCAGCGTAGAGCTTTACATGTGCGTACGAGGTACCCTCAGACTAATCTCTCCTTGTGCTTCGGTGGTATCCAGAAATGTCAAGCACGCCAACTTGAGATGAAATACCTTCACTGCATAGGACTCTGCTGGGGTTACTGGCCTTCAGACTCGGCAGCGACGGACGTGAATCATACGAATCGACTGAGTCCGCAGACTGTGTTCCCCCGAACGGTGTCGTCACGTCTTGCGATGGACAGACGAAGGCTCCGTCTTACGCGTACTTGCGTTAGTCTTGATTCCAGGTCCAACTCTGGCATTTGTGATGGTTTCATCTACGTTAGAAGCGGCGAATGGAGCTGTGGAGCCGCTTTGGCATAATATGACTAATCATAGAATCAATACCTAGCTTGTGAGAATGTTCCTTTTCGTGAAGAAATGCAAGCCCCAGAGCGTAGCAAGAGAGCTCTTTGTTTTTCTTCATCACACTCTCTCTGCTGACCGAATAACCCATGTTGCAAGCTTCCGCTTTGCAATCATTTGAACGTCGCTGCGTGAGGTCGGGAATGACTATCGCTACGGCGATTGCTCGACTCCAGGGACTGCTTATTTCTTCAGGCGGAATCGGCTCGGGGAAGGTTCCCGTATGCCTCCGACAGAATGCTCCGCATTTACTGCTCATGATGACCCATATGACCGTTGTGGCACCCCATCACGAATTGACAGCTACTTCAAAGTGGATGCCCAGATTCCAGGCCGGGCTCCTGCAATGACAGCATGCCTTAGTGCCGTAGTGTCTTTGCGCAGCCATCACATACTTCTTCAGGTGGGTTTGCCGATGCTGCTGCCGCAGATCTTGGAGCCCGTGATGAGTGTCAGACTTCGCGACGACCTTAGCTGTTCAGCTACAGCTCACTCTCTAGTTCTTGCACTTGCCGATGTCCAGTGGTCTATGGGTCGCCACCATTGACGAGACTTAGTAGGCGATGCACGCGAGAACGCCTGGCTCATGAAAAGGGTGTTTGAAGTAGGCCATGAATCAGCACACCTGTTCGAAGTCCGAGGTGCGATCATGCCTATGAGTCTGAGCACTGGGACCCACCTGCTGCAGGCACGGTTGAAGCTTGCTCGCGGCGTCTTGCAACCCACGCTTACAGGCCTCACCTTAGACGAGCTTCGAGCATTATTGCCTGGCATCATCGCAGCCGCTGCTGCTGAGCAGAGCCTGGAGAACAACATGACCCTTTCTACTCGTCTCTCTCGTCTCTCTGCACTTGGCACTCCGAAGTTGTCGGAGTCCAGAGCTCATAGACAGGATCGCTGCTTTCCGAGAGCCGGCAATGGAAGATTTGATGCTCGAGTACCTGGAGCGCTTGCGTCAGATGGGCTTCTCCACGGTCGTCGGTGCCAGAGCTAAGCTTCAAGCGACTGTGCAATCACGAGATGTGGATGATGTGGATTGCAGATGTGTGCAGGGGGCCAGATGGTGCGAGAAGCCAGGAGCTGTTGGTCAGGATCCGCCATGTTAGCATGCGGCATGTTGGCATGTAGAGGAGAGAGTTCATGCCCACGGGATGCGGTTCGCAGGATTGCCGCATTCTGACTGTGACTCAGGAGGAAAAGCTTGCGGACAAGCTTCAGTCATGCTACACTGGGACGATGACAGCCCCATTCGACGCGCTTTGTCGGGCTACATGCAGGGGCGGAGAGCGGCTCTGCCCATTCCTGCGGATGCACCCACGCCATGTCCGCAGAAGTGCATCCATGGCATCTGCGAGCAGGGCAGTTGCAAGTGTTGGAAAGGAGTCGGGGGCTCTGTTGGTGGTGACTACTGCTTTGCCATGCTTTGCTTGCAGTGCGTGCAAGCCTGGCAGTGGCTCTGTGAGCGTAACTCAGGCGAGTGGTGCCGACTGTTCTCGGCTCGCACCACTAGAATGCCATCGTGGTCGCAAGCTGGGCTTGTCACTTTCAGGCGTGAGCTATTGGACGAGGCTGGCCAAACACCAAGCAAGATGCCAATGTGAACTGCAACCTTTCGATGTCGATGTGTCATTGAGTACAATGCACCTAGTGACCTAGTGAGGGAATGGCAGTTTGTCGACGTCTTCAAAAATGCGCTCCAGCTGGATTGGATGCGAGCTTCCACGGTGTCATAGGTCTGCGACTTAACGTATCAAAGGTGGGCCAATGGCAGGCGCAGGAGTTCACGTCCTACACCTGGAATACAGGCCTGGTGAGACTCGAACATGCGACCGGCAGCAGAGTCTGTCTGTACCAGGCAGCAATTTATCTTTCAGGGCTGATGGATATCCTTCCCGGCTCCTTATCAACCAGGTTGCGCAACTGCTGACCGCTCCTTGAACCGCAATTGCAATGCCGTGCAAGACTTCATGCCCATGTGGCGACGTGCGAAAGACATGTCCGCAGTGGCAGTAGCTAGTCTTTGACATGTCATCTGTGTGTGAGGTGCGCGATGTCGAGAAGCACTACACGGATGGCTGGTATACGGTCCTTTACGACGGTGAGGGCATCCTGGAGTTTAACATGGACGTGACGTCAGTCCATCGTGAATCGCGAAATCGGATTCGAATCTATGTGAATTTGACGACCTCTATGAACAATGGCATTGGCATACGAGTGTCAGATACACGTGAAGATGACCCCGTCAGGCACAGCTTCCGAAAAACATCCAAAAGGACACAGTCTTGCAATTTAGTGTCAAGCCGTGAAACGGAGTGTGCACCGATGGAAGGAACATTCGAGTCATCACGCCTGGCTTCGAAGAGATATACGACACGTCTCCATTCCACCCTGCCTTCCTTGCCAGCCTGGAAGGCTTCTCCGTTCTTAGGTTCATGGACTGGATGCATGCCAACAGCGACAAGACACCTTTTGAATGGGACACTCGTCGACAAACGCAAAGAGCAAGTGATTGCAGGATCCTAGTGACCTAGTGAGCTTCACTTCCCTTCCTGCGAGATGGCTGCTCTCTGTAAGGTCGAGCGTGTGACACCAAACTACTACACACAAGGCTCCGATCCCGGGGTAAGTTTGGAGTACATGGTGCGCCTGTCGAACGAAGTCGGGGCGGAACCCTGGTTTTCGCTACCTGTTAATGCAACCGACAACTACATCGAGCTCTTCATGTCCTTCATCTCTGAAACTTGGACCGCAAGAAAGGGGTCGAGCGCATCGATCATTGTCATCTGATGGTTTGCAGCGAGCAGAGAGGAACATCTCCGGCCGGATCTGGGTGTCTATATCGAGCTCGGCAACGAAGCCTGGCATCCCGGCTTTTTTGGAGGGCAATGGGCACAGCAGCAAGGAGCTGCAGAAGGACTGTCCCAGCTCTGTTGGTATGCGAAGCGCTCCGGCGAGATGGCCAAAATTGCCAAAGGGGTAATTAATGGCACAGGGCGGGAACTGACGGTTGTCGCCGGAAGCCAGTCTTCAAACTATGACGCAACGGCTCAGCTCCTGCAGTGCGAAGGCATCAACGAGACAGATGCCATCGGCCTGGGTCCGTATTTCAACGGGTACAACATTCTCCCAGATCCAGATGCTGATCTGGATCTAGTTTTGGAGACCTACGAGAATGAAGTCAGCACTGCATTGCAGCGAGTGCGCGAGCACAAGGCGGTACTGCGAGGAACCCACTTCAAGCTGTTGGCCTACGAGGCGGGTCCAGCCGGGGAAGGCGATGGCAGTGCCGACGACCTGGCGATTCAGGCACACCGAAACTCGAAGATGAAGGATATCCTAGCCAAATACCTGCAGGCGCTCGACCAAGAGTTTGACTTGATGGTTTACTTTGCGAGCTGCGGCAGGCCATCAAGGTATGGCTCCTGGGGGATGATCGAAGCAATGGATCAGCCGAGAGAAGCTGCTGTGAAGTATCAAGGCGTCCAGAACTTCCTGGCGAATCGAACGCAGCCGCTCCCTTCGTCGTGCCAGTACGAGGAGCCGGACTGTGCAAGTGCTGATGGCTGCTCAGGCCCGAGAAAATTCAAAGTTCAGAAGCCGCATAAGCCACATACTTGCGCACGTGCACTTGGCAAACTGCTCAAGTGCATCTTTGCCAGTGCTCCAGGCAAAGGCCTCTGTGGGGCAGACGATGTGTGCTACTGCTACCGTGGTTATTCTGGCACCAGCTGTTTGGATGCTTCGTTTACGGACTACTCATCTTGCGGCTACCGGTGCACATTCGATCAAGGGCTCTGCCAAGTGTCCGCCGCTTGCCTCTGCCTGCTGTGCTTTGCCGTGTCAGGGATGTCGACTCCTTGCGCTCGCTAGAGTCCCTACGATTAGTGACTAGGAGAGTATAGGAAAATCAAAGGTCGAATTTCTTCACGTTCCTTAGCTTGTCAGCGACCAGCGAGTGCCAAAGGAAATCATCGGCAATGCTAGAAGCTGGCACTGCAACTGCCGCGAAGAGTACAGTGGCGGCAAGTGTTCCAGATTCCAGTGCTCCAACGGCTGCAATCAGAGAGGCCACTGCATTGCCAGTGGTGTTTGCAGCTGCACCTCGGCAAAGCAAGCTTCCTTCGTTTCCGTTTAAGCACAGACCACGGCGCCGTAGCAGCTGCACGCCGGAGGTTTCCGTGGATTTCGCGGCAGTGAGTGTGAAATCGACTGCGGATGCGGGCATCACGGTCAGTGCGATGCCAACAATGATGCACATCCCAAATTCGTCCTGACTGCTTCTAATTATCGTGGGCTCTTGTTGCCTTTGCGGCGGATAGTCTGGTTCATGGTTAATGATAGGTATGCACAGGTTATGTGCCTTCCCATGATTTACGACATGCCATTGAACACGACGCTAAGGAGTGCATCTGTGACCAGGGGTGGCGAAGGTCCACTACGGCTGGCTGTGAGTGGGATTGTGCTACCGCTGACACACTCGGCTGCAGTGGCCCAGGCTGGCAGTGGTAGTTGCTTGCGTTGCTGTTCGGTGCCGATTCTTTGCTGTACTGTGCAAGGCCAGAGCGCTTGTGCGTCGTGCAGTTATGGGACCTGTGTCGATGGAACCTGTCGTTGCTGGGCCGGCGCACATGGCCCTTCTTGCGCTGATCTCGATAGCTCTCTTCTCGCTCACGGAGGGGCTGCCTTTGGCATCAATGTTGTCAGGGCCCTAGTGATTACATCCGACCACCGGAACTGCGGTGCAAACGTGAGTTGCAAGATGTGGTCAGAAGTAGAGCAGGGCTCGCCGCACTTGTCGGGTGTCGACTAACAGCCAGGCCGGAAGTTGATGAGCTGTGGGTCAGGCATTGCTGGCCATGCAAGCCTTGCCTTAAAGATGACTAGACAGGCGACAAAGAAGATCCGCGACCCGAAGACTGCGTTGCTAAACGATGGTGCATGTACCACGGGGCGAGAGACCTCTAGTAGTTGACCCGATGTGAGCCGGCCATTCGAACTGATTTGTCGAGTGACACTAATGCTCGTTTCGTCCATGCCAACTGCGGCGCTGAGGCCACAACGCCTTCTACTTTCGTAGACGTCATGAAGACCTCTCGCGGATGGACCAGCATTTGGGACAGGGATACGCAGCCAGGGCAATTCTCGTATCAGGGCGGAAGCCTTATGTGGACGAGCCGGCAGTACGAGTGGGGCAATGGCTTGAAGATCAGCCAAAACTCAGAGGGCTACGTGACATCGCTCTTAGAGGATCACCGGTTGAGTTGCGCATTTGCCAATTGGACATGCAATCTGTCGTAAGTGGCCTGGTCATCACTTGCCTGCAGGACCAAGCGGTCATCACTCTAGCCTTGCGTGATGTTTGCCTGCATGCACCTAAAGGGCGATACGTTATCACTTACGATGGAGATGGTGAGCTGGATCTTGGCATGGATGCAGCACCAGCTGCTTTCCAAAAAGGCTCCGTGCGTCATGCATGTTGTCCAGAATTGCTGCATCAAGATGCCTGAATTGGCAAAATCGGCCACCCTGGTGCGTAACTTATTCAGGCCGCATCGACGTGGATTTCGAACCAACCTGCCGTCGTGAGTGCTGGTTTGACAAAGCTGGCTGGCCTCTCGTACCAAAAGCCATTGAATTCGTTTGCTTGCGGTTGTCCAGACGCTTTGCGCATTGACTGGGGTATCTACTGCCGTCAGGGTGTTGCAAATCGGGGCTCAGAACCTCAGTCCCCCAAACCCGCAACTAGTAGTTGTTGAAAAGTTGCTGACAGGCGCGAGTCATGTATGAGTGCTATGGCAACTGAATGCCGGGGTATTTGTACGAAACTGCAGACTAGTTAGACGAACCACGCAGTGCAGCGACGGTGTTTCTGTTGCGCGCCTAAGCGTTGTTTCACGATCCGGGAATGTAGCAAGCCGCGAGGCTAGCCTATTGCACCGACAACGGCATTGCGATTACGGTGCGTCGCGTCAATCCGCAGAATCCGCTGCGAAACATTCGAATCATTATGCCAGGCCTATTTCGAGCACCTGCCTGTGACTTGTGATTTGCTTCATTACAAATGTTATCGATTTCCATCGAAACTCTGAGCCGATGCAGGTTTCTTCGCGACCCACGAGCAAGAGCCCTTCCATCCCTGGTTCTTGAAAAACCTGGAGAGATTTTCCACCATTCGCTTGATGGACTGGGCGCACATCAACTCAGTGGCTATGCAGCAGAGAGTCTTCCACAACGGTAGCGGAAGGGTGAGCTTCGAAGTCCTGAAGACTCCAAGCGAAGGAGTCTTTCATCAAGCGTGCGCCATTCAGTGCACGGTATGTTCGCTTTACATCAACAGCCACCCACGGGGGAAGCCTGCCGAGGACTGCTTCGCGGACTGTTGATTAGCTTCATTGTTAAGTTGCGCCGTCCGAACTACTAAGCGATGGCATCTCAAGATGTGAACCGCAAAACTTCAGAGCCGCAGACTGAGCCGCTTTAAGGTGTTTTGAGATTTCCGCTTATTGCTGAAACATGCTCAATCCGTGTGGTGGGTTCATTCTAGACGGTGCAGCGGGACCCGAATGCCGAAAAGGTCCTGAAAGGAGAGGGGCGTGGCAAGCCCTAAACTACACTGCCAAACGAAGCCAAGAGGGATTGGCAGGGGCGACAAACAGCAACCCCGAAGAAAAGTGGGGCAAACCCCTTGCACTCGAACAAGAATAGACACAGTAGCCGACCTTCAAACACCAAACCTAAACTCAACCAACAAGCATGAGGTGGCACAGACGGAAAGACCACCTGCATGTCTCCCGGTCACACCCATGTCTCGATAGTTCTATCCCTCGCCCATCGGGATGCAGGATCTCGGAATTGCTGTTGAAAGGGCCTGATGGGGAGCTGCTGAGCCGCTCGGCAACTGATGTTACCGAGGAACAGGCTGCCCTGCGTCATCCTGCGTCCGTCCTTGTCTTCCGCAGGTTGCACATCGGAATACCCTCAGCTCTGTGACGGCGATCCAAACACAGATTGGGTCTCTCGGCATTTCGCCGTGAGGCACAGTACAATGCACAGACGTCGGGATACAGCTTACGCATGCCGCGAGATGCTGTCAGCTTAGGCTCCACTTCCCGAAGATGGGAGCAACGATGGGGAACTAAGCGGCGTGGTCGAACTTCCAGAAGGCCGGCACATCTATCCGAATCCCTGCATTGTCAGTATTGGCACAAGGAATTGTGCACCCTTCCGTGCGGAGTTACGATGCAGCGATCACGCGCGTTGCCCTGGTCAAGGTTCATCCTTCAGCACATACATGTGGATGACATCAGGGTGGAGCAGACGTGTTGATCCTGTGACTGGCTCGCAGCACATGAAGCTTCGGCTGGCGTTCGAGTTGCCTGCGTAAATGGAATCGTGCACACTGGCCTGGGCGTTGCGGCGTTGCGTGCAGAGCTCCGCAGGCCGCAGGCCGTCGTTTATTTCCCATTCCACAAGGAGCGGCACCCTGAGCAGGATACTGCAGCGACGGCGACAGCGGCAACAGCAACCACAACGACAAGAGCGCTACGACGCACCAACAGCAGAAGGTACAGCATCAGCATCAGCAGCAGCAGCAGCAGCAACAGCAAGAGCAAGTCAATCCAGAGGTAGGTGTCTTGACTCCAAACACCAAAGCATCAGATATTTTCAAGCAAAGGCCGAGCCCGAGTGAGTGGTGTACATGCAAGTTGGCTTCCGACCCCCTGTTGCAGCAGCAACTTGCTCAAACGTTTTCGCTCAGGTGATGTGGCGCTTAGAGGTGTCGGACGATGGGGTCACTTGGAGCTTGGCTGACGCACGAAACACGGAGCAGCCTGTGACGTACTATCGCCGTCGCATAGCAGCCTTCGGCAGCCAGGAGGATGGGTCTGTAGAAGTCCTGAGTCGCACAGTCACAGTCCCGCTAGTCCCGGCAGCCAATCCCCTGCCGGACACAAGACTCTGGAATTGACATGAGAGAACATGTTTTCAAGCATGGTCTAAAGTCTTCCCTTCTTTGACCTGCTTTGCAGTCAGATTTGCTTGGCTTAGAGAGAGGAAGTGTTCTGCATTGGTCGATTTGCAGGAGGATTCTTGGTATCCTCTCCGGAGGGCAGATGACCTGTGGCAATGGGCCGACGGGGCCTCAGTCAGATTGCTGTCTTCCCTTTCTCGGTCTCTCCAACATCTCTTTTCTTCCCACCCCCCGCTAAAACATGTAACCATGTGTCTGAATATAGTATCTTGTCCAAAAGCAAATCAATAAGACAACGATACTTCAGCAATAAGCACATAGGTAAATTCACGGGCAACTAGACAAGTCAGGAGACATGGGCCTGTATGTATGCCTGTATGTATGTATGTATGTATGTAGGGGCTCGAAGACTGCATTAGCGCAGATTGCGAAGCCCCCAGAACTCCCTTTTATGGCCCTGCGGGGCATGGAGTTCGCCAAGAGCTGGCTCGACGGCACCCTGACCGAGGACGAGCTGACCAACACGGCCACTGTGACTGCGANGTCGTGTGCACTCTGCCCTCCATGCATGCTGTTCTGTGGTTCTGCATCTTCGGTGCAGCCTGCATCGGCATGAGCCGCCGCGCCATTTGGTTGGAGAACATCGGCGCCATGGAGTTTGTTAGCGCGGACTGCTACTTCCACGCCATGCGTGCCATACACAAGCTTGGCATTCAGGTTTGGCCCTCACCAGATGTGATGTTGTTCATGGGCCTCCTCCTGTGCGCTTCGTTCCACCTGTACATGAGCATTGGTGTGGAGGACTCGCTTCCACACTGCACGGTAGAGGAGTTTGCGGCTGGTTTCAAGAAGATGCTGGCTTTCGAGACATGCGCAAGCAAGCAGCATGGAGGCTCGTCACGCAAGGGCATCGATCCGGATCATCAAGCAGAAAGCTGGCAACCACTGCACTTCACCCCACGGGAGGGTGTTGATGGGCGTGAGGGTCACGCTGTGCAAGGTGGCCATGTTGAACAATGGCGTGAAGGACACGCTCGCTACTACACGGTAAAGGAGATTGCGACTGGCTTCATGAAGACGCTGGATTTCCATACGTGCACCATCAAACAGAACAGAGGCTCTTCAGGCGAATGCATCTGTATCATTGAACGGAAAGCTGGCAACTACTGCACTTCGTTTGTCGTGAGGCTGCTCATGGACGAGGAGGACACGCTGAGCAAGGTGGCCATGTTGAGCGTTGGTGTGGATGACACGCTCGCACACTACACGGCAGAGGAGTTTGCGGCTGGCGCGGCAACTTTGGCTGCTTCCGTCTATCCAGGACGTGTCATCTGCGGACAGGGTATTTCCTTGTGAAGACTGGACATGTTTCTCATGGCGATGGCAAGGATGGCTATCAATGACAAGGCAACCAGATGTCAAATTTATTTCGGTCTGGTTTTGAGCTAGTAGACTCCATGTGTACACGCAGTCACTGCACATGGGAGTGTTGTGGGCACGGCCGCGTTTGAATGTCAGCTGTGTGGGGTGTACAGCTTGCAGTTTGCCTCCCCCTTCCCCCTGGAGGAATAGGCTCAGGCTGAGGTTCTTGTTTGCTCCAGGTGTTTGCATGTGCCTGGGCTNTTGCAGTTTGCCTCCCCCTTCCCCCTGGAGGAATAGGCTCAGGCTGAGGTTCTTGTTTGCTCCAGGTGTTTGCATGTGCCTGGGCTTAGTGTGCCATGGCATTCTTTGGCAATGCCTGAATGAAGGTCTGCAGGAGTGCCGCTTATAATTTGATGTAGGCTCTGATTTTGTTTTGATTTTCATGTGCTCGGGGATGGCTTTTCTGCCTTAGGCGCCTGTTAAATCCTCGCACATTGATAGGGGGCGACGCGCTTCTGATCGCGTTTTCATGCTCCCTGAGAGCACGCTCAAGTGCACACCTCAGCCACAGGCTGGCGATTTCTGCTCTGGGCTGTGCTGCTCTTTCCTAATTAAGTGCAAGCCAATACCGGCTGCGTCCGACTTGGAGTCATTGCCTCGAAATGCGAAAATGCGATGTATGTATGTATGTATATGTGTATGTATGTATGTATGTATGTATGTACGTGAATGCGTCTGTCTGTCCGTCTGTCTTTCTGTCTATCCATGTGTCGGTCTGTACGTATGTTTGCATGTGTGCATGTACAGAATGCATGCATTGTCGGACGTACGTAGGCATGTCTGATCATGTATGTATTTATGTGTAAGTACTCGTGTGTGCACAAACGTGTTTGCAAGTGTGTCTATATCTATATATACTATGTGTATATGATCCCGGTTCTCGGTTCGCCGACCCCCCCCCCCCG